>VSMD01010907.1:0-12677 GCA_008750895.1 Mirza zaza
CATACATGATTAGAAACACGGCAGAAGATATTTTCCGCAGCTCTGTGTTCTCTATAAGGCCCAGAAGAATGAAATCTGTCACATTGCTTTTGTTTTCCATGTATCAGGTGCTGGTATGAGTTCCAGATGAGAGCTGAGAATCCTAAAAAAAGTCCACATATGATTTATAATTAGTAACTAGTTGGCTTCCTGTACTTCCAGGACCACTGGAAACTGTTGTTTTTTACTCATTTATTCACCATCCAAACATTTGGCTTTTAAGAATGTGCTAAATAAAGAATTTAAAACACAGATACTTCATTAATACAAAGTTTCCCCAAACCTTTTCTCTCATATTTCTAAATTGTTGTTCCATGTCAAATAGGTTTCTCTTTGTCCTTCTTCTACCTTTCTGATTGTTATTATTAGTGGCCACATTTTTGAGTCCCTAACTTATATTTGAGGCAATTCCTCATTACGGGCACTAGAATAATCCTATTATTAGATTTATTTTATATAAAAAGGAAGTGACTCTTATAAAGTTTAGGAAACTTAACCGAGGTTGCATAGCTGGTGAGGAAGGAAGCCAAAATGTAGACCATATTTTCTGACTCCACAATCAGTGCCCTCAAACATCAATATTGCTTTTGTAGGAAATAGGCTGTGAGCTTATCATTCAGCAATCTTCTAAGTACATTATAATTATTTTCCTGTTTTAATTTACAAATAATCTGGTGTTGTGGGTTATTCTTCTCTGCCTTTTTTTTTTTTTTTTGGAAAATTAATGTAATTCTTTTGTATTTTTTTTTTGTTTTTGCTTTACTTCTAAATTTTAAATGATCATATACCTGAAAATAATGATTATATAATATTGACTATTTGACTAATATTTTGTTCAATGATGAAAATTACAAACCATGATGGTCTAACAAAGATCCATATGCATAGTACAACTGACTTGGACCTGGAATCAGCCCAAGTCATTCCTTTCAGTTTCTCTGTCCCTTAAAAGCAGCAAAGGATTCTAAGTATAACAATGATGGCAACTAAACAATTAGCTTTGAGGGATTGTCTAACTGTGTTGCTGTTCACTGTGTCAAGTATGTTAGATATATTACCTCATATAAATCTGAAGGTACCATATAAGGTAGCAGCCTGTATTACTCCCGTTGTAAAGAGAAACTGAAGGCTTGGGAAGTTAAATCTGTAGAATAAGGTTTTATGATTATTTTATTGTGGAGCTGGCACTTTAATCACACAGCTCGAATTCTTACCTACTATGTTCCACCACAGGAGAAGAGAACAACAGATTATTTGATGTTCAAGGGGAATTACTACTGCAACCAAGATGAAAGCTGCGAGATGAAACATGTCTCATATTACTGGGAACTTTTAAGCAGAGGTTGAATTCAATATTTTAGGAATTTTGCAAAAGGCACAGTTTTACATTGATATTTGGACTATACACTCTGTGAATGATGAGAATTCACTCTTGCTATTCAATAACCAACTCCCCACCATTTCTTACACAAGGTGTGAAGTAACCACAGGAGACTGGGGAAATGCCATTTATTACTTTTTGTTTATAATTTTCATTATTATTTTTTTTATTTCGGCATATTATGGGGGTACAGATTTTAAGGTTTCAATAAATGACCTTTCCCCCCCTTCCCCCACAAGTCTGAGTTTCCAGCATGACCATCCCCCAGATGGTGCACATCTCAGTCTTTATGTATGTATATACAC
The DNA here is from genome assembly GCA_008750895.1 of Mirza zaza. Classification (NCBI taxonomy): domain Eukaryota; kingdom Metazoa; phylum Chordata; class Mammalia; order Primates; family Cheirogaleidae; genus Mirza; species Mirza zaza. The sequence goes on from VSMD01010907.1 coordinate 1,726, forward strand.
CCGCCCCCCTCCCCCCTTAATCTTATCCTCTCTCTCCCAGCCCAATAATGGAGGAATTTCTTTCAACTTTACTTGTAAAGTAAAAAGAGCACTGACCTGTGAGTCAGGAAATGAGAAGTGTGTTTTATTCCAGGTTGTGTCAAGTTAGAAATAATGCTAGAATCTCTGAGTCTCGGCTTCCTCATCTGCAATGTAAAGAGAGTTGACTAGATGAGTGGCAACAGGACTGACTGTGTTCTCTTCAAGCACACTCATTCTTATTTTCATTAATTGTTTATGCTTCTGGGTAAAATTTCCTCAAGGGATGGTACATTTCAAGTTCAAAATATTGAAACCCCTTCTCTAAATAAAAATCTATTCCCTGTCTGTCCTTAAGGGTTGGATCCTGCAGTGACTCCCTGTTGATACAACACAGAATTGAATTTCCCACCTGACATTCAACTCCAGTTACCAGCCCACCTCCCTTACTCATTGGACTTTCAAATTACTAGATAAGAGACAATGATTATTATTTTGGATCTAAGTAGATTCTTCAATATAGTCATGTCAAAATGATAACATTAATAACAATAATTAGCATTTATTTGTCATAGTGACTTTGTCACTTGCTCAAGGGTTGGTGAGTGGTATAGTTTGGATTTGAATTCCAGGAAACTTGACTGTGAGTGATCCTTCTTTCACCTTCTTTCACTGAATATACGTACATATAAAAATTATAGAAGGTATATATATATATATATATATGTATACATGTACAAACTGTGCTTTTGTCCAGTTAACTCTTGAGTACCTAGATGGCCCATGAAGCTCTGTGAGCATTCAACTGGACAAGCAATTTTACCACTGAAGGCCTTCAAAACAAATCCTTAATACAAATGTCTTCCCTATTCCTTTCTCTTCTGATAAAACTAGGACTAATTAGTAAGGGTACAACTAACTTCAGTAGAATCTTTCAGAGTGAAATTGGCAATAATACTGTAATTTTAAAAATTAGGTTCTGGAGTAACCACCAGCATCACCACCACCACCATCACCACCACCTCCATTACCACCATCATTGTCACCACCATCACCAGCAGCATCACCACCAGTGTCACCACCACCAACATCACCACCACCATCGCCACCACTGCTACCAGCAGCATCACCATCGATGCCACCATCAATACAGCCATTCCTGTACACCTCAATTTAGTAGTTATATTTTGACACATAGAGATGTAGAATTCAAGTCCTTCTTAAATAAAAACAATTAACCAAACATAATATTGATAAAATATTACAGATTTTAAGGAAAGTAACGTTTTTTACTTAATCAGTGATTGGAGGCCAAGTAGGGAATAAAAGAAAGAAAAGGTCTTGGGGACAAAAAAACAAACAAACAAACAAACAAAAAAAAACATGGAGAGAGAGACAGTAGGAAAGCAAAATGAAAATTGTGTGGAAGACACAGATATAGGCAGAGAGAGGCAAGAGAGAGAAAAAGAGGAGAGGTAGGGAGGGAGAAAGAGAAAAGGAGAAAAAAGAGAAAGAGAGAAGCAAAAAAGGTATCAGAGACTCTCCTAGCAGCTATTTCCAGATGTGTTATGTTTTCCCAATCTTTCTGCCTATGAGCACTCTTTGGAAATCAACAAATATAATTTTATTTACCCAATATAATTTCTTAGAGGCTGGGTTATTTAATTTTTAAAAATTTGCTCTAAAGGGTACAAAAGTAGATCAAGCAAAATTACTTGGTCTAACTGAAGGTAGAACTCAAATTCATAACTCAAAGTTTCTTGCTCAGAGAATAAATGTTGTTCACAGGTAAAGCAATATTTACAGATGAGGAAGAGGAGACCAGACTGGAGGAGGAAGAGGAAACCAGACCAGATGAGGAAGAGGAGATGAGACTAGACAGGTATTGAGTGTGAATTATTACCATACTTTAGGAGACATATATATATATATATATATATATTCAATAAAATTAATTAAATTACTGATTTTATATTTTGAAAGTCATTTCTATGCTATAATTCTATACAATAACTAAAATCTACATACCACTTAACCAAATAATAAGGTGATTCTTAGAGCTTAGTCTTTACCACAATTTAAAAGTGGACAGTTGTGTAAAGGTTCTAAGGTCATCTGAGGTATAACCAGAGATCTTCTTACCACCCCCAAAATGATTCCCATGAAGTAACTTCTTCAGAGAGTCAAAGAACCAGGTGAAATTATTTCAACTTGACGTTTCTAACTGTAGAGGCAAACTGCCCAGACAGAAATGGGGAAAAAGTCATCCAACTATTAACTCTTGGTTAAAAATGAGGAACTAGCATTCTATTGTTCATAAACAATTCTATTCTATTTGTTCAGAAACAATTCTATTCTATTTGTTCATAAACAATTCTGTTCTATTTGTTCTATTGTACAAAAAAAATTAAAGTAGAAGGCAGAATAATCTATGAGGCTAATGAGAAAATAATCCTTCTGAGTAACCAAGGAAATTTTGATTAAGAACAGTCTCCAATTATGAACAATTGCTACAGAGGTAGCCCAGTAGAGCATTTACCTAATCATTTCATCTTCCTTTTTAAATTCTAGGTGACAGTATTTTTAGCTGAATGTAGAAACGGTTTTTGTTCAGCTTTTGAGGAGATACGTCATCAATATGTGATCCTCTCTGGCTGACTGACCTGGGTTATTTGAGCAGTTGTGATATGGCTAGACTTGCATCATTCCGGTTGCATCCCTTGAGGTTGATTCTCCACTGATGGAGGTGCTAATCCCTGCTCCAGTGAATTCCCAGCCACCTACTTCAATAACTTGGTGTTCTCAGGGGCAAGACAATCCCTGGGGCCAGACCAATATGCTAATCCACAAGCAGAAAAGTAGACCATATTTTAACAGTGTAATCATTTATTTCTGTACTATGATCCGTACCTGAACTACAGGATGACCACAGTCTTACAGAAACTACAAGGCATGTTATATGAAGTATCCTGAATCAAATGTTGTCTCCAGATTCCACTTCCCACATAGGAGTCATATGTGAGCCCAGGAAGTTGCCACTGTGATCAGAAAAATTTTATCAAGGCAGAAAAGTTCATTTTCATTATATCCAATTTTTTAAGAAAAGGCATTTTCAAGTAATATTTTGCCATTATTGACTTAAGGAATTATAGCTTTCATTCCTTCGTGTTATAAATTTCTTTGATGAAGTTGCTGTCTTGGCACCCATTTTTCGGCCAGACATAATTGTTTAAATCCCCATCATATCCAGTCAGTTTTGGCCTGGTTGTTTGTGACTTATACCCCACTTGTTCCTCATCTTACTAACCCACAGCCCAATGTACCCCACAGCTTCTGACTGTGATAAAACCTAATGGTCAATGTCAGAGTCAACTAAATTAGTCCTTTCTTTACTCGTCTGTTTTCTTCAATCTATCCAATCACAACCCACACAGGAAGACCTGAGGGATAATGTACCTTGACCATAATAAATGCCTAGCCACACTTGTCAGCTCTTGCTCCCCACCTACTGGTTGAACTCCCTGATGCCTCTCGACTTCCAGGAGTCTCCGGTGGGCACCACTAACCTCTTTGGAACTTGTGACTAATAAATTTCTTCTGTTTCTTGCATTTTGGTTTCACGTTCTCATCATGTCTCATGTGACACACACATCTCTAAACCTAACCTTCTTTCCAATCAGGGCTCTCCTAGGAAGTGGCTGTCTTGGCAGAAATAAACTGAATACGGGTCAAACAAGAGCCACAAGTGTTTAGAGACAAGGTGGAGAGTGCTAGAAGCAGCCTGCACATGTTGCTCTCAAGGAGAAGACTGAAAGCTGCAGGAAGGTGTCCACCTGTGAATGCACCTTCTTGGAGAGACCATTGCAAATCATCATAGAAGTCATGATAGACATTCTGAGTGAAGGAGAGGGGGGGAGACGGAATGATCCACTCACCAAGATCAGAAGGTACCTGGGGAAGGATAGGAGGAGAGAACCCCAGGACTCCACACTCCCCTGCAGACACCATGATCCAAACTTGAGGGTTCCCCCGACACTGTAGACCTTTGGAATAATCATGGAGTTGCTTGGAGACTGTGCAATAACAATGCACTGGAGAGCAGGCACGACAGGACCCTCTGGTTTCTGTTCACAGTGTGCAATTCAGTAAAATATTTTATACAATAGTAAATAAAAGTGAATTCAAATTTAAATCAAAAATATCTATAAAAATGGAGGAAACTTTGGCAAAATTGGTTTATAACCTTTTGTTTGGGAAAGCTTTCCTAATAAATATGCAAAGGCATTTGGAAGTGAGAGGGTTTCAGAAGAAGATCAAGCAGATCGGAGAGTTGAAAATTGAGGAGAGATGAGAAATGAGAGTATAATAAAAGTGGTAATTTTCTTGAAAGTATGGTGAGGAGAGGGACTTGTGCTTTGTATCTTGGGAATCTCTTATGGTTAGGAGTGTTGGTACGAAGCCTTGAGTTATTCAAATAGTTTAGCTTCATGTTCTCAGGGGAGCTCAGCTCTCTACGATCCGATGTATTTGATAATGTCATTGTTTACAAATAGTATTTATTCCTCAATATACGAGGATAGAATATATAAAAATTTCAGAATTGTGTGGTAGAAAAGTGATGCAGAAGTGGGCTTGTGTGTCAGCTGCTGCTCTGCCCCGGGGTTCTATTACATTTATTGGGTTCAAGAGAGAGAGAAGGATTGCAGACTTCAAAGTGCTGGGAATCTGAGCCTCCCTGCGTGTTTAGTGTGTTGGCATTCCATGGGAAGTTGGAGTGTACATATGTATCTGTTTTTACTGGAATAATATATTAATATCAATGATAATCATACAAACTGAATATTAAATCACTTACGATGAAGAGATTTCTAATAATTAAATAAATAGAAAAATGGATCAACGCTTAATATGTATAACAAAAGACTATATGGGTTACATAAAATTTTGGGAAGAATATTACAGGATTTTTGAGCCAATAATTGTTTTGCAAAATATAAATAATTTTAAATCAAGAATAATAGTGGCTAGCATATGTAAGAATTTTAATCTTTATATAAAAGATTGATTTTAGCATTTATAACATTAATAAAATAACCATTAAACTATATTTCATTTAAAAATATTTAATTCATTTAGGCCAGAGATTCTTAAATAAAAAGCAATCATGGAAAATTCTTTACATTAAATAGTATTGAATTAAAAAACCAGAATTTTCACTCTGCCATCTCAAAATATCAGAAGGAGAAAAATTCCTAAAGGGATTTAAGACTGTATATTTGATACATTGTAGTTTTAAAAAATCCAGACATTATAATACAAAGACAATGAAGAAAAAGTGCTAAGAATAAGTTAACTAAAATTATTTATCAAGCTTATATTCAGGAAACCGCTTGGTTTCGTTACCTTTTCTAGCTGGGGTTGGAGCAGAAGTGTCCAACCAATTTCCAGTCCAATCTGTTTTTATTAGGGGTTCATGTGACCTAATGGGGGAAGCTCTGATCTCATCTTCCTAGAGGCCTGGGCCTCCACACAATGCACCCCACAGAGCTGGTCTCAGATATCAGCATGGTGAGTTAACCACGTAGCACTGATGGTACAGTGTTCTTCCTACATGCTCTGGCGTATTAGAACTTGTCTCTCATGCTAGACAGCAAGAACAGAAATCTTGACAATTGTTAGTTCTTCAGTAGCTGGGAAAGCTAGACAAATTTCTGTGGCTGTCCTTCCTGCTGGGAAGCAATCCAGAGAGATGATTTGGGAAGTGTTTGTGGGCACCAGAACTTTTGCCTGGAGCATCCACTAGTATTTTCTATGCTTCCAATGACAGTGTATTTTTAACATGACTCAATATCCTAATTCTTAACTTGTCTTTCTCCTTTTCCTCTTCCCTGCCCTATCCTGGAAGCATTTCTTCAATATCACACTGGAAAATTTCATCCAGCCCCCTTCCAATGGTCATCATTCTTTACAATTTCCAAACCAAACAAAAAGCAAAAATATTACTAAAATATAAATTTCATATACCTTAAGTGGTAGGAAATAGTTGCACAATTTCATTTTGCTTCATGACCCTATTAAGCTAGTTACTGAAGCGATTTACTAATAGTTGCATCTGTGGCTGTCATATCTGAGTTCACTGTTGGAAAAGATGTTAGTATTATAACTATTTATACTATAAGAGCATCAATCTCATTAATGTTTGTTATCCAATAGGAAACCAAGATTACATCTATAATGTTCACCAATACTTGAGAATGAATATATATATATATATATATATATATATATATAGTGACAATATATTGGATTTCCATGAGTAGCTTGTAATTGTGTCATTATCAGATTGCACATGATGATAACCTACGCAGTCATATCCCTGAGGGGCTGAGATGTCAGAAATGACACTGATGTAGGTATTTAGCTCTTCAACATTTCAAATGACAAAGTTGAAGTTGATAAGTGATTTTGGCTGAATACCAAGGCTAGGGCTGAACTTTAAAGAATCTCCATTTAAAAATCTCCTACAAAGACACGCCTCAAATCCTGGTTTGGGTGTGGCAAAGTCATAACATGTAACCAAAATGTTTGTACCCACATAATATCCTGAAGTAATAGTAAAAGAAAATACATAAATAAATTGAATACATTTTATGGAAACAAACAAACAAATGGAGAAACAATTGTCTACATATTAAAAGGATACCCTCTGGTTGCACGTATATAAACAATGGAAAATCCCAAGGGACACACAGTCCTGAATGAGGACGTAGCTGTGTCCCTGCTCTGTGTTATAGGAAGGTGCTCTGTGCAAAGGCAGAGGGGTGGCATGAATTCATAGATAGGAGAAAGGCACGAGGCCTCAGTCACAGTTCTTGACTGGGCAGGGCAGTGGGGACAGAAACACCATGAAGGTGGTTGATGTAATAAGTTTAGATCATCTTTCACATTGTTGGGGAAATTGGGGCCTGTGAATAGGGGCCATTTTGGTAGCTCAGTAGTAGGATTCAGCTCTGAGGCTTCTTGCCAAGAAAGCATTGGCTGCTAGAGGTTATCCCTGGACATTTGAACCAACAGTGCCTGTTAGCATGGAAGTAGTTTTGGTAACAAACTTTCTAAATGATTAAACCATTGGTGGCATCAGCCTCAGATACCAAGAGACAATGCCAGAATATAGTGACCACAGTTGGACATACACCTCAGGGAATGCGCTTATCCTTTTCCCAGTTCACCAGCCAGAGGCAAAGGCTGGACTTCCAAGGAATCTGTAAGCAGGGCTGACTTAAAGAACACATCATTGTCATCACCTCAGCATAGTTCATGATCCCAAGAATTTACAACCTAGAGAATCATTTGGCATATGCATCTTTCCTCTATACATCTCTAATGAATTATGTTGGATTTTAAAAGATGAAATAGGATGAGGGTAAATCTATCTTTGATTAGGTAATCTGAGCTCTTCACTTTAAGGAATTTCTTATAGGTAAAAGTATCATCTGATCGAATATGACATTTTTTTGGCATGGGCTACATTTAATACTCACCTTTCTGGAAATTTATCTATTTATTGAGCTGTCCAACAAATCTGTAAAAGAGTAAAGTTGATATATCTCATTATTATTTTTGAAACAGGAGATCTTATTCTACTTGGCTAGGCTTTTGAATACACGCTATATTCTAGGAAACAAAGAACTCTAGGATATCATATAATAATTTTAAGACTTTTATTATTATGCCTCTGCTAACCTTTGAAAATCATCTTTAATTAAAGTAGGCAAGTAGGGGGAGAAGGAAATATTTTTATAAATTTGCTTTTTATTAACAGAAACATAATCAAATACCTCAAATCTAAATTCTACATCCCATATTTGAACATTATTTAATAAATATGGGTAAGCCTTTATTCCTCAAAGAAAATCTATTTCTTTTACAGGACATTTGACTTTCTTAGTGCTCAAGAAATTTTACTTCAAATATGACATAGATCAAGTTACTAAGTACCGACATTTTAAAACTGACATTACATCATGAGCCCAGGGGGGTCTGTGAATTACAAATTTATACATGTACTTAATTAAAACAACAATAACAAAATAAAAAAAAATATTCAATTACTATTTTTTCTCATAGTGTGCATATTATAATAGGTCTGTTAACAAACCTCCCATCTGGCTTCTTTTTTGGTACATAGTTAGATTGCATTTCCTGGACCTTTTGTGGAATTGCATGATATAATATTATCCTATAAAGCTGTATATTGGCACACCTGCAATGCATTCCTATCAATTGCATTCCTAGGAGATACGTTAAAAAATGTTCATAGTTGCCCTGTTCATAGTAGTCAAATATTCATTAATAGGATAATGGATAAGCACATTTAAATGATAACACAATAGAATATGGTACAGCAATGAAAATGATTGTAGAACCACATTAAACAACTCATACTTAGGAACTTAATGTCGAGTGAAAAAATTAAATAAATTCTTACAATTATATGAATAAATTTAAGTTAATATTAAGGAAAATTAAGGTAAAAATTAAGGTAAATTCAGGTAAAAATTAAGAAAAAACACATATATGTAACAAAGATAATTCAATTTCAAGAAACAAGAAAGTTATACATTAAAATATAAGAATATTGGTTACTTTTATCAAGAGGCAGAATAGGAAACGTATTAAAGTAGATTTAATCATTGGTAAAATTTAAATTTGGGTGATAAATAGTAAGTTTGCAAGAACTTGTGCTACTTAAATTAAGGTAGAGTGGAATAGAATCCCATGGTGTACATATATCACGTTATATAAATCCACTCATGTATGGATGGCACTTGGGTTGTTTCCACAACTTTGCAATTGTGAATTGTGCTGATGTACTCACAGCAAATTGGTTTTAACTGATCATCACCAAAATGGACATATAGGAATAACATTTATCAGGTGTTGGGCAGGTGGGAGAAGGGAGGAGGGGACGGGTATATACATACATAATGAGTGAGATGTGCACTGTCAGGGGGATTGTCACACTTGAAGCTCTGACTCGAGGGGGAAGGAGGGGCAAGGGCATTATACATAACATTAACATTTGTACCCCCATAATATGCTGAAATAAAAAAGAGTGTAAAAAGTAAATAATTGATGAAGAACAACCCATGTCCATTCTCTGAAAAATAAATAAATAATAAAGGTAGATAAAGCAATACTATAAAGTAAATAAAATAAAGTAGTTTGGAAATAGGTGACTCTGGTAGTTGAAATTTTATTACAAGAACTGAATTTTTCTGCTTATGTGTTGGCTCATATTTCCTTTGGTGTTGGTTCCAGTTTTGATAGGCTTTCTCCACATATGATAAGACTATAGGCAAGAGTTCTAGGCCTGTCCTTTTGGAACCCTATTAGGAAAAAATGGAATGACTTTTCTCAATAATCCAAAGGAAAGTATGGAGTTTGGGTCTCATTTATTACTAGATTCGTGACCTGATCCTTCTATCTTTGTAGACATACTTTCTGATTGACCCAAAGGGAGTCATATTTCCATTCTTGGGAGATAAACCTACCAAAGCCATATAGACTGAATGTGGAGAACTTGTGGTTTCTCAGAGGAAATCAGAGTTTAGTTATTCAAGATGTAAAAATGGGTATGGACAATCAGAGCCCCGAGACAGTTTGTACAAGTCATCTTTAGCCATCATTATGCAGCTGCCTAGATGTATTTGCAGAGGTGTTTAGACATTGTGCAGCAAAACAGTGAATGTCCTGCAAAGGTGAATGCATCCTCACTGTTGTTACTGCCTTCCACACTACATCAGGAAAATATCGCCTTCTATTGTGGGGACAACATGACATTTTCAGTGTCCCACATGATGTCTCTAGTGCTGTTGATTGTGCTAGGAAATCACAGCTATGAAAGGGATTACTGGAGGGGTAGTTATTGTGTCCTAACATCAGATCTCACTTCTGTCTGCTGCCTTCTAAATCAGTGGTCAGTTCAGAAAGAATCAGAAAAGATTCTTATTTTATTTCCCTTAGAGAGGTAGTTTTTGAGAAAGACTGGATATAAATTTGTTACTCAAATTCTTTGCTAATTTAGTTCCTTTGTTTTATTCATTTGTTTACTTATGCAATGATTGATTGTTAATTGCATGCTATAATTAGTAGTTTATAAATGCTATGGTAAATATGGCGGAGAACACAATAGTCATGATATCTACCTTTAGTAAGTGCCAGCAATTGATAGAACTTACTAAGAGTTTGAGGAATAAAGCATGAATTCTTTCCTGGTTTCTGACTGTTACGTAAAATTGTCCTATTTTAAAGCTCTTTAGTTATTGATCACTTCACTCAGGACCTGGATGTATGTGAGTTTCAGACACTAATGCCTATATGGTTTTCTTATACAGAACACTTACGCACACCTTGCAAAGTCAATCTTTCTAGAATTTACTTTCTAGGATTCTTTTGAAGTTGGTATGACCTTATATTTTGTTCTTGATTCACTTCTCTAATCTCTCTACCTGTCTTTTTTTTTTTTTTTGGTTGGGATGTGACCACATACAACTTCATTATTTAAACAGTTACTTGCAAATAATTTTCAACTTGAATTCTGTAATACTGACCCCATATTTATACTTTACAAAAAATTCAACTGTCTACTGAAAATTTTCCCATGTATATCCATAGCTACCCTTAATTCAACCTTCCCTCCTTACCTCACTATTATTTGTTTTTTTATTTTTATTTCTTTGAGGCAAGGTCTTGCTTAGTCACCCAGGCTGGAGTAGAGTGGCAGTATTCATAGCTCACTGCAGCCTTGAACTCTTGGGCTCAAGGGAATCTCCTGCCTCAGCCTTCCAAGTAACTGAGAATATCAGCACGTGCCATTACACCAAGTTAATTTTTCTTACTTATTGTACGTATGGGGTCTTGCTATGTTGTGT
>VSMD01010909.1:0-92241 GCA_008750895.1 Mirza zaza
TTAGTGTTAACCAAGCATAGGGTTTGCGGTCAGAATACTTAAAGAAGAAATCTTTGCCCTGCCCATTATTACCAATGTGGTCTTGGATGTGTCAGTGATTTACAATTCTGAGGATCAGTTCCCTTATCTGATAAAAAGGCAGTAATTATACTTATATCTCACTGTATCTCACTGGTGGTGGGGAAGTGGGGGTGGAGGTGGCACAGCGTCAAAGAGATGGTTCAGGTGAAAGCATTCACACAATTCTAGGTATACAGCAAGTGTTCAGTAAATGCTGGTTGAAATACATACATTGTATAATTTTTGTTGTGATGGTAGCCATAGACATAGTGTACTAGGCAGGGTATAATCACAACTGAAGAATGTTTTACTTCAAAAGTTAATGATAATCTTTAGGATAGCCTATTACTATTATAAAAAGCAAGGATCAAAAGGTCTAGGGATAGGGCATAGAAAATTCTTCCTGAATATATAAGATGATAAAAATTTTTGCAGAGCTCTATTATGTATTTGTTATTAAATCTATCAAATATGTATGGTTGAACACCTTTATCTGTCACATTAAGGCTGGCCTACCATCATTTTAAACATAATGGCCTGACATACTGTTGTGAAATGAAACCTCTAAACCTAAACACATTGGAAAGCTGGAGCAGGAAGGCTTTATTTCTGTTGAAAATTTAGACCCGTACCCCATCCAAAAAAATCATTTTAATTTCTGAAATTCATAACAATATCATGGTAAAGATAATCAGAAATTAGAAAATTCCAATTTAGAACGTTCCCCTCATTATGAAGTTGATCATTCTTACGTTAGCCATAAGAATACCGTGCAGCATGAACACCAAAATACCATCAAATGAAACTTAAATCTGAAATCAGCCTTGAAAAGATGACGCATTTGTATGTAGTGAAAATAAATTATGGCACCAGTAGGAACTGAAAACAAGAGGCAATTTGTTTTAAGTACCATACTTGAAATATGGTTTTCCTAAACTGTGTCAAAATCAAAAGAAAAACGTATATGCATATCATTATTCTGAAGCAAATAATATAAGGCAAATCTCAAAATCAGCAATGAGGAAAACAGTTTTGCTAAGTTTTCAAGAGTAAGTCTAACCAATTTTTTTAATTTAATACCTTGCTCCAAGAAAAAAATGAAATGATCTTTATATAAATCATAATTTATAAGTTCAACAAAAGAAACATGAAAAGATCCCAGCTAATTTTATTCAAGGGGCAGGTCAAAACCACTCTTGACTTAACTCCAGTCCTCTGTCATCAAACATGTCACATTATTACCATTAGCAGCTCAGCAGGCCATTCCTAAGCAGAACATTATTACATGGGATCTCGCCAGAATCTGTAAAATATCTTTCAAAGAAGTGTATCATCTATAAATTTTATATCTTCAGGACTCCTGCAATTATTCTCCTTTTAAAAATTATTTCAACTGTTACAATTTACACTACAATGTAGAGGTCACTACAATGAAATATTCCACATGTTCATGTTTGGAGTTTACACCCAAATTGTATGGGTGCCACCATTGCTATTCTTCCCTTGTATATTAGAAGAAAGCCATAAATAACAAACTAGTACATTATTATAGCTCTTTACTCCTGAGTGTGCTTCCCAAAATACCATTAAGTGAAACAGAAATTTGCAGAAAGAATGATATTATGTAGTAAGAAGAAATTGTAACACCAATAAGGAATTTTACAACTAACACCAGACTAAATAGAGCACTACTTTTGAAAGGAGTCAAAGCAGCTATAACATGTTGACAATATTTGGAGAAGACTTTGATATCCATCGTTCCTGCTTTACTGCCTGTGCAATTAGACAGAAAACATTTCATCCCTATTGAAATTTTTCAGTTATAAAATCAGCCTGCCTTACAGAGTAGGATATATGTTTGTGAATTAATAATTTGGGGCATATTATTTAACTTAAAGCATTTTTAATGTAAAACTTTCAGCTATAACAAATACAAAATAAAAATGAGGACTCGGTTATTTTTCTAATCTTAGCCCCTTCCACACCACAGGCTACTGCTTTCTTTCCACTTTATTTTTGAATAAATTGGCGGACTCAAGTACAAATGACTTCACAGCCCAATAAGCAACAATTGACTGCCTCTTATATATCTTTTCATAACATGCTGCATTCAATAACTACGCTAAATTGAACTTGGCCTTGAAAATAGTTTCAAAGAATATTTTGGACAAGGACAAAGTTGTAACTGCTGTTCCCTCTGCCTGGGACACCACACTTCCCCCAAATATACAACTCTTCATCTCCCCCACTAGCCTATAAGCTCCATGAAGGAAGTGCCTAGAATAGCACTTGGCACAATATAAGACGCACAATAACTATTTATTGTATGAATAAATAAACTCATCTCTCTGTTAAAAAAAAAAGTTACTGAACCTTCCTAAGCCTCCATTTCCTCTTTTAAAAATGAAGATAATAATAGTTACCTCATAGAGCAGAACATAAAATACTTAGTTCAGTGCATAGCACACCAGCAAACAATAAAAATGTTAGCTTCTAAGATTGCTACATTGTCTTTTGTTCTTTATTCAATCACATGTTTTACACTTGTTTTTTATACTTTTCAACCATTTATTCTTGATAGAATTGTTGTGAAGGTAAAAATGAAATAAAACATGTAAAGCTTTTAACAGTACTTGACATATATAGAAACAACACATATTTTCCATAATCATTATTGAAAATCTTTCTTCTATTTGGTTCTGTGATGCTAGATTGAACTTTTTCTCTTCCCACTTTTCAGGTCACTATATATCTTTCATCTTTGGTTCCACTCCCTGCTCCAATCACCTAAATGTAGAAATAGACTTCGGTTCCCTGCTCTCATCATGTAGTATCCCACAGAGTTACTGAGTCATGCATTCATCCCTCTGGCCAAAAACTGGGGAGTGTCCTATCTATACCCCCAGAGCAAGTATCACTCTTGAGCAACACCTCATCTCTACAGTCGCCATCTGAACATCAGCACCTTACTGACTGTTTGTTACCTTAACCACTTTGGTACGGCGCTCACCAGCCCGAAACCTTGCCCACAGCCAGTACTCACAGTCCGCATGATAGCTCGTGCTGTGCATTGACGACGAATCCGTTTTGCTCTTGTGTGATGAGGAAAGCTTTAAAGCACTGAAAGCTTGGTTTACTTTACAGGCAGCTTTACTTGTAATGTAAATCAGAATTGGTAACATATACATATGTGTTTTCATTATGTTATTTTTAAATGTTCACAATTTTATTGTGATAAATGAAAAATTAGAAAAGTCATATCACGGCTGTCAGCTAAAGTCGCTGTGCACGTTCATCTGTGGCTATCGACTATAGTCGACACTGGTCCCAAGGTAGTTAAGTATTCTATATTAATGTAACTCATCTCAATGTCTCTCAAATTCACCTTCCCTCTGGGATTGCCTATATTAATCAATTATTGAAGAATCATTTTCAGATATTCCTTTTTCTTCTCTATGTTTATTCACCAAGTACCAAATATTTTTCTTTTCCTTCATATATTTAAATGTCTTTGGCACCTAACCTCTTCTTTCCCAGCTTAACTGCTTAATGTAATGGAACTTCTCTTTCTTCTTCTTTCTCTCCCCTCTTTCTCTTTCAGAAATCTTGCATATCCCCTATGGTGAGATTAATCATCCTAAAACCTGCACATAACACTACTACCCCATGGATCTTTCAAAATCCCACAATTCCCTTAATAATAACACTTCTTACCTTGCATACCATGCATGGGCTCACCCCAGCCACCAACGTCTTATCAAATCCATCCCCCAACAAACCAGTACACTCCTCTGCTCTCCCCTCACTTAAGTCTGTGAGGAACACTCCTCTGCCTTTTCACTTTATCTCAGTTCTACCCTTCTCTGAGCCCACCTGCAGCTTGCTCTGCTCTGTGAGATTGTCTCTATCTGCCAGAGACCCCAGTACCCCCTCCTACTCTAAAACTCTAGTGCACATCAGTGTTTGTCTCATAGTCCAGATATATACACTTAACTTTTGTTTTCTTTTTCCTCCTTTTATTTCGTTATATTATGAGGGTACAAATATTGTTGGGGTTACATATATTGCCCTGCCTTAATAACTGTGTTACACTGTTTGATGCCACTTTCCATTTTTGGCACCCAACAAATGTGCCCTGCACATTGTACGTGCACAATAATATATGTTAAAATCAAATTATTTCCCAAGGGCACAGATCACACTACTTTACTTTACCTACAAAGGTTATTTAAGTGCCATAATGGCATCATTTTTTAATTATGCCATTCACTTAAGGCTTCCCTCTCAGCCCAAAGGGCAATACAAAACGCCTTCCTAGACCAGAGAGAGGACAAGAGCCTTGTCACGCAGCATTGCAGAGGGGCAGCACTCTGCCTGCAGCCAGGAGCCCCAACACTTGTTTTATAAGAAAAGTTAATAGTGGAAAATGAATTCTGAAAGTACTTTCAAAACAATATTGAGCAAAATCAGGGAAGCTTTTTCTCTTGCTTCTGGTCATGCAGTGTGACTACTTGGCTTAGGCTTCTCCCCTGGCGTTCACAGCATCTCCTCCTCTACCACAGTTTACAACAAATGTAAAGATCAACTTCAATCACAAACAGGTCAGATCCTCCTACTTTCCAACCTTTCCAGCATGACAGGGAAAAACTGGCATCTTGGCATCACATTGAGCAGCACAACAGCCAGCAATTTCCTTTGTCACTAAATCAATCAGCCATTATTAAATTCTTCATTAAGGCTGCCCCCGCCCCTCAGTTTTCATTAAGCCACATTTTCTAATGTCTGAAGCACTTCATGTTAGAAAGGTGCTTGGGGGAGAGACAAAGGAGAAGAATTACTTTTATTAAGGCCTCAAGATATCATTAGTACTAAAGTTGATGAACCCATGTAGGTGTTTTATATTACTGAGTGTGGTGATCATAATAATACTTCTATCTGGGTAATAGTTTAAGATTTCTGAAGCAATTTCAAATGCATTATCTTAATCTCAAAACAACTGCAAAGTCTCTGAGCTGGCTTTGTTCCTAATATTTTACATATGAAGACACGGGGTCTCAGAGAAATTAAACAATTTGCCCAAAATCACCATTGGAAGGAGGAGAGAAGAGCCTGGATTAGACGTCACATAGATCAGTGTTCTTTCTACTCCCTGCAGTGCTTCATACCTAGAACAGAGATGATGAATAGCTGTCTGCTTTTTAAGGGTAGCATAATATGTGTGTCAGAAGACAGGAGGAAGTCAATACCAACATGGCACCATGCCAGGCACTCCCCAGCCTGGCTACAGTAGGGGACTTTGGTGAATAAAAAGCATTAAGACATCCATAGGAGTCAGGATAAGAAGCTGCAAACTCTACAATCCCTGGAAGAAATATTAACTCCGAAATTTTCATCTGTCTGGCTTGTATCAATGAGCACAGAAGATTAGCTGTCTAAACCTTGCTTTAATTTTACTGCTGTGGGAATGTAGGTGAGTGAGAACAAGAGAGTCATAGGAAATGAAACATCTACAGGTGAATGTCTTTCTTAGGAAAAAAATGTAAAATTAAAAATTTGCACCTTTTGCCACCAAAAAAAAAAAATTAAATAAAACAGAATTGCCCTGGAAAAATATGCCAAACACACCAGAGAGGCAACTCTTCTTTTCAGGGCCAAATACTCTAAGCAAATATCCAGTTAGTAAATTCCTTGCCTTCAGAAAATTTATTCTTCTACCTTAACTTTCTGTTCCTAATTATCTGTATTCTGTTATTTAATCAAGATTTTCTAAACCATAGATAGAATTATTTTTAATTAACAAAGCTTAATTTTTTTGATATATTTAATTGTCTTTTTCTAGATTTAGGTTGATAACTATCTATAGACACAAAAAAGTGACTACTAATTCACTTATTAGTTGTGTGATTATGAGCAAAGCACTTACATGCTATAACACATACAAAAGAATTGCTTTTAAATGAATGAATGCAAATAGAACAATGCAAGATTGAGTTCAGTTAACCAATGTTTTCTTTACACAACACTGAGTAGCCCACAGCTGCCCCTCCATCCTGAACTTGAAGCACTGATAAACAGTACCTCATTAATCACATGTGACCTCTTTGTAATTAAATATTCAGCTTTTCATGTTTTCTTCCCAGGGAAGTTGTATGTCCCTTAGAAGTACAAAGTACATGTTATGTGTCTTTATTTGCCCCAGTATCTACTAAATTTCTGTGGACATAGCAAATGCTCTACTAAAGTATGTTATTTAATTAATTTAAATGAAATATGAATTGCTCTATTTGTTATCTGATGTCATAAGGATCCAACATAACAGGAATATCCTTTCCTTCATACTATAAGAAATAGATGCCTTCAGTGAAGTAAGAGTTTAATCTTTCCTTCAAAATGGAGAAATCGTATTAATTTACTAAGGATAACTTGTTAATGTACTAACCATTGGCTCATGTTTTAAAATATCTTTAAACATTTTTCGTGAGGCATTATGTCAGTGTACTGTAGTAACTGCAAATCCTTTGCTTCTTTTCACCCTTTGTAGAGTTGCATATTTGAAACATGAAAATAGCTTGGTTCAGGCCAGACCTAATCAACATCCTACTGAAGGTTGGCACTCCTGGTTTTTGCTGTTATTTCAGGATTATTTTACTAATTACTACATAATTGCCCCAGTTTTTAGAGACTGTCCTATTTTTTTCAGAGGTTCATCACAATATTTGTCTAACATTTCTCAGGACAACTTTTTTTTCTCCCTACTTTCCACAGTATGTACCAAGAGTATAGTTTGGAATAAGTTGCATTCTCCAGAGTATTTGTTAAAAGAGCTTCCCTCTAAGGAGGCAATATGGAAGCTGTGCTGGGACAGAAATCCCATGGAATCCACCCCTGCCATTTATAGTTTTGCCTTAATCAAAATCTACCCAAAACATGGCATAGCAACACCTCTAGAATTTTGAAGGTAAGGAATCATGACCATGCCACTAGATACAACACTGTAAGGCAAAAAGTGGAGAAGTATTTAGAGACAAGAATTCTTGAGAAATCAAGCCAAAAAATGAAGCTGCTTTTTTTTGAAAACTTGTTTTTGTCTTTAAAATGACTGAGTACAAGTGTTTCTCCATAATTATTTGGTAAACTGCACTTGATTATTTTAATTTATTCCTGGTCATTTTTGTTTTATTTTATTTATTTGTAATATACTGCCAGAGACAAGTAAAGCTTTATGGCTGGCATTAATGTACATCTACATGAGTCTATGGTTATTTTATAAATTGTAAGTTATCATCACCATAATCTTCTTTCATTTTGAAGAGTGGCCACATTATTTTAGTAAATGAGAATATGATCATAATTCAAACTAAAGTCAAAAATAATTGACCATTTATAAAATATTTTCTTTTTCATGAAAAGCCACACAATAGGAACAAACTGACAATAAGTTTTTTAGGCAAATTCCAGGATAAGTTAGAGGATCATAGCAACGTCTGATCAGTCAGTTTTCAACCCCTTCCAGAGCTTCACTACTGTAAGTGATAATCAATGCCCATTCAGACAAGCCAGAGACCATACAAGATGGTCAGTGTTTTCTGAATTGCCACTATATTAAGAATCATTTTCATTTTAGTTGTATTTAATTGCTTTCTAATGGTTATTAACTAGATTCCAGATAAACAACGTTTTGCTGAACTAAAGTATAGAAAACTGCCTTATACGTCTAATGTGGTCTACAGAAGTAAAATATGACTTGCAGACTAATTGACAACTTACAGGTCAACTCTCACACTTCATGTCATCGTTATGTTTCAGATAATTTAATTTCACTCATGAAGATTACCAATTATGCGCCAGTGAATTTCAACTTCTTAGATAACCTGCTCGCATGCCCTAGGCCTAGACTGCCATCTACTTTCATTCCAAACTTCCTTTTCTCAAGTAGTGTTATCTCTTCTAGCTTCATGGGACATTATCCTCACACTCAGTTGACAAAATAATGTGGACAATTTGAAGGTGTCTTCTAAATCCTAAGCAGGTCACTATCATTTAGGAAAGAAATACAGCATGTAATGCAAGGAGCATCACTGCATCCTTGTGATGCAGCATAACAATCAAATTGTTTTTAATTTTGTGCAGTTTACTTTAGTTTTCAGAAATTTTGTTAGACAATCTGAGAGAAAGGACATAAAGTTATATGAATCTTTTCCAAGGCATGGTCTGCCTGATCTATGTAACAAGTCATCTGAGCCTGTTCTATTCTTTTCTAAAAGAACCACAGACCACACCGAAAGTTATTTTGAGATTTCAATATTTCAGGATTATTTTTTTAGATTTGTTAGAAGGTAAGTACCTTGTAAATATTATGATTTTACCTTAGTCTTCCTGATGATTCCATGGCTCTCATAAAAGCTTTGGGAAATAGTCCAGTGCTTTATAATCACCTGAAACTAACCTGTACTGTACTGCAGTAAAAAGAGACACTGCTTTATTTATAGTCACTATCTCACAAACAGTTACTGTCTTCAGTGTCCTGAGGAGCACAGAAAACTGTCCTACAAATTTGATATACGAGAAAGCATATATCAGATAAAATCCTTTCAGAATTTTTTTAAGTGCATAACTCAATTCAACTCAAATATTAATTGAGCAACCATTCTAGTTCAGGTGCTGTTATAAATACAAGAACATAACAGTCTTTTTCTGTTATACAGATCAATTCTTTCAGGGGTCTTTACACATTTTTTAAAAATTCATAAAATCCTGATTTTCCCTTTGTACTTGGAAAGTTATCTGTTTCTCAATAAAGGAAGGCATTTTCTCTACTTCGGTTCTGGAATTCCCCTGTGTAATCATCTACACTTCCCACCTACTGTTTCTTTAAAACAAGGCCACTTTTTCAAAAAGTTGTTGAAAGCCAGGTGATTCACTTAACAACTCAAGGAATGTAGTCAGAATTATATTCAGATGTGTCATCTTCTTGAGAAACCCAGGGGGTTTGAACTGGGAAGATCAGAGCAAGGGAGGTGAGAACACCTGACTCAGAACAGAGGAGGGATGGGGAGCAAAAGAATCTGGCATGTGGCATATCCACCTAACCAGAAATAATAGTAAAGTAAACATGTAAGGAAGGTGGTAGAGACTCCTGTAGGAGTCAAGTCAGATAAGCTTTGAGGCTTCATGGTAGAGGAAAGGGGTTCAGGCTGAGCAGGGCTGGTAACACCCTGGCACTGCCAGAAAGGCAGCTGTTCTTCAGTTTCTGGACAGGGGCAGTTCTTAAGCACATATCCCAGTAATAATGTTTTACAGAGGATGCCAAAAGGACAGTGGATAGTGCTTATCCACTAGTTCCTATCATTGGATATATGTAGATTTGGGGTGTGGGGGCCAGTGAGGACAAGGGAAAGATTTTTATAAAAAATATATAGGAAGAGCTAAACTAAACTTTAGATGAGCTCTAAATCACATGTGTACCGTTTTACCTTGATGGTACTATAACTTCTAGATTAAACCTATTCATATCCAACCATAGAAATAGAATTCACAATTATTAGTCTATAGGTACTGACAGAGTATTTCTACAGGACACAGCTTCTCATTTTCTTTTAATGGACAAAATTTTAGTGATCTATCTTTCATATAAAGCAGAGATAGCCAACTAAAAATCAGTTTCCTTAGTAAATCCAAAATAATCACCTCCTCATTTACATGAGAACTGTGACTTTCATCCCAATTAGGTTTATAAATCAGTATGAATATTAGTTCACTTATAGAAATAAATGAAAATAGATCTGAAAATAGAGATGCATGTCCCTCTGAAGGCAAACTGCCTCCATAATGACATCTCTAACAGACTTAAAGCCATATTTAAACATAAAATTTCCACCGACCCCATTTCAATATAGCTCCATAAACAAAGTTCCAATCTAACTGACATAAAAAACGTTAGTTTCTTTCTTGAATAAAATTTTTCAGTTTTGATATGCACAATCAGTGACTTGCACAATCCTACAATATATTAATACTTCTCTGATTTAAAAAAGCACTTCTTAAAAATTGTGGTCAATGAATGGAATTTTATAGTCCTTTAAGCTTTAACTACCTGATAAAAAGTGGAATAAGATCTCTATAACTAACCAAAGTAAGTAACAAAACTCCATTCCCTTGCAATGGCTAACTCTATGAGCTTCTTAGGTTTACGATTCTTCAGGTAGTAGTTTGTCTTTATATTTACCTTAAAAAATTCAAGTGATTCTCAACCTAGAATTACAGAGAAAAAGTGACCTATTAAAGGGGAGGAGGGAAACAGTTAAAAATGTTAACTTACATTCTAAGATCTCAAGATTCTGAGAAGCCTATTTAGAAATCTGGAAGATCTAAAAGATCTCTCAGTGACTAGAAAAGCCTTTTACAATTGCTCCAGAGATGGTATAAACTAACCAGATGCATTGAAAGTCACCATTCACAGAACTAAAAATACACCAATGTTTTAAGAACCAGCTTCTTATGATTCATAGTTCTGGTAGCATTTTAAGTCCCATGAAATATATTTAACTTTGAACTTAAGTGAAACTATATTACAAAAGAGCCTTTTATAATTTCTTATATCTTTCACTCTGATAAAACAATTCTGATTGAGGAAATAGAAGTGTCATTGTCTGCATTTGTCTGTGATGCTGTAGACAAAGTAAGAAGATTGTTTCTCCTCTAATAAATAGCAAGTGAGCTCAAAAAGTCTACCAACTGACATATCTGAACATTTTCTACTTCCTTCCGAAAGATGAAAAATCACATCAGACAGGAAACATATTCTTTAGATTAGTGACAGGTGTAGAACACGCACATCAGTCAGTCTTTATTTTCAGTGTCGGCAGGCATGCTCAGTGACAGAGGATACAACTCTTCCTTTTCATTGAAGTGACACACATCATATTATTCCTTCATCTACACATCATCCAGCAGAAAAGTTCCCAAGCAATAGGACTACCTGCTCTTGGTTGCACACCAGGCTATTCTTAGAAGATAAAACGTCAGTGCTAAAGAGAGAGGAGGAGGAGGATGATAATGAGTCTAGTTTAAGAAGGAAAAGTTATCTCCGTGCTCATACTCATTTCTCCAAACCAAGGAGGTGAAAAATTTAGAAGCTTTATTTAGAAGTTAAGTGATTTAGATCTCAGCACAATAATATGGTTCAGGAAACACTTAAAGCTTCAGCAGAAGCTGGGTGTTAGTGAAGTAACAGTTGTAAAAGTAAAAATAAAAGCCCTGCCCTCATCCTAGGATGCCCAACAAAAATTCATTTCTCAGTTCCAGCTTGTCTTTTCTCTCAGCCAAATAAATAAAAACATCAAAGATACAAAATTATTACACTATTCAGGGTAAGTTCTGGAAAATGGGAGAGTAAAAGGCTCTCTAGTACCAGTTTGGATTTAGCACGTACCTGCTCTGATCCCAGTTGGCCGCAAAAAGGACTAGAATCTTTCTGCCATAGTGGTCCAGGTTGGCCAGGCCCCCAGGGAAGCCATCCTTCAGTGCCTGCTTGATGCCAGGGTCAGTGGCCTTGAAGCTTTTGAACATGTCCAGATTCTGCTGCCGATACTCAAAGTACTGTGCCAGGAGGCGGAAGGCCTCAAAGTGATGAAACTTCCTGGCCCGCAAGAAGCGTAAGATGAAGGCATCATCCGTGCGCAGAAAGCCAATGTCCGGCCTGGTGATGACCATGTCCCTCACCTCCTGAATGTCCTGGTGCAGTGTGTCTGGGTTCTCATTGAGCTCCAGGCGAGCCTTCTCCAGGGTCTCAGGAGAGAGACCAGCTTGCAAATGAGTCATTGTTCTGCTTGTTCCTGAGTCTTTCCTTGTGAAGCGCTTGTTAACTGTTCCACAACAGTCCTGGCTCTTGCCACGACCACACTCTGGCCCCCAGACCTGGCTGCTGCCTGCTTCCTCTCCCTTACAGGAAATGATTTGTCTTGGTGTCCAATCAAGTACCCTGTTGCTCCTGATTTCCCACAGCTTTACTACTGTGGGGGATATAAACTTCCTCCCACACCGGCTAAAACAAGACGCTCCACTTTGGTTCCCTATTCCCTTTCCTGTAAAGAGATGTGGACCTCTGGCGGGCTCTGCACTCCTCCTCTTGTCCTTTCTCTCTCCTAACAAAACACCCCTAATTCCACCTACCACTGGTGGTTCTGATCTTGGTACTGTCCTCTTCTCTTCTCTTCCAAGATGTAACAAAAACAACCCCCACGCACATCTCAGCCCCAGCACTGGGATGCTTCTGCGGTCTCTACTGACGGATGCGCCTGCCAAGGATCACGATGGAAATTCTGATTAATAATAAGGTGGCTCTTCAGCGCTGAGCTCCAGGGCGGGGAGAGAGCGTCTTAGCCAGAAAGAAAAGGAGAGAGAGAGAAAGAGGGGGAGAAAGGAGCTTTATTTCTCCCTCTACTTATTCAAAGATGCTATTTTTAAAAGACATATTTGTGGGATTTTATTTAAGATGATTGTGATCCAATTAGGAGGAGACTCTGCAGATAGCGCACCTTCCCTCCTCCCCTTAGAGAGACACGCCGTGATCTCATAAGGCACCAGCAGGGGTTTTGGTGGCCTTGGCACCAGCGTGGGCTTCTCCTACCCCACCCCCAACTTCTGCCTCCTTCTAGCCCTTTATTTCAACGGACTTGCCGTGGGGGAGAGAGGAAATCTCTTTGGGAATGTGTGTTTCGAAAACGGGGGGAGGGGAGGGAGTTGGGGAGAATAAAATAAAAATGTCTTTTTCTTTTCTATATAAAACCCCAAAGCAAGAAAGAAGAAAGAGCAGCCGGCTCCTACCAGCAAACCCGGAGGCGGGGACGCTAAGCAATGCGGCACTCCCTGGCATCCATCAGCCGCGGCTTCGGCGGCGGCGGCGGCGACAGCAGCATCAACTCCTCTCGGCGGGATGGAAGGAGCAGAGCAGAGGCGCGGCAGCGGGGACCCGGGCCGAAGACGCACTGGGGAGCGGCCGCGGCCACATCGTCCGCCGGCTGCGCGCTGTCTCTCCCCGCAGGAGGGGTGGGGACCGCAGAGCTAGGGCCACCGCTGTCCCAGGTCCTCGCCTGGCCCAGCCATTTTCGCCTTCGGGAGACCAGGGAAGGAGCGGGACCCGAATGCCTGGCTGGAGGAGGCCGACCCGGCGGCCGCCGCCTTTGTGCGCCCCGGGCCGCCTGGGCGGTGGGCGCGGCGGGGCGGCTGCTGCGCCGCGCTGGCCTGTCCCCGTGCGCTCCCGAGCCGCCCGAGCCAGGGCGCCCCGCCGGGCTGCTGCTGAGGCTCCGGCTGCTGCTGCTAAAAGAGGACTCGGCTCAGCCCAACTCCTCTCTAATTATCCCAGCACAGATCTCGCTGCGACGTAAGCACTCACTCAGCTCGCGCACGCACCCCGCTCCTATCTCCCTGCCTCGCTGGGGTAGGGTGGCAATTTTGGTGGCATAGAGATATCCCGAGCCCCAAGTTTAGCCTGCTTCTCGCCCTCACCCCCCAGCAGGCTGCGGCGCGGGCGGCGGTGCCTCCCAGCCTCCCCACGCCCCTCGCTCACCCTTTGTGTGCGAGACCCCAGAGCGGCCGAGAGTAGCTGTTGCAGACGGTAATTCACACTGACACGCGTTCTCTCCTTCCTGCAGGAGGTAATGTTGATGTGGAAGGAGTACGGAAACATTTTGTACTTGCCGCATTTGTTGTTGACTGAGATGTTTAATTTAGAAAAGAAGACCAGACTGAATCCAAGGCATTGTGTTGAGAGGATTCAGCCTCTGGAGGAACTTATATGAATAGTTTTTCAACCATAAACTCTACCTGCTAAATTCCTGCTGAACAGGGTGAAAATGAGCACTGGGGCAAATAGGAATAATAATGCAATTCTCGAAGGAAAAATAAAATAGACACTTCTTGACTCCCTGCTCATCTCGTAATAAAGCAAATATTTCTGGAGACACATAACGATCTTTCCCTCAATTTTATGCATCTGTATACCGGACTCATTATCAATGAGCAGGAGTCCTTGAGTTTAAGATGACTGTCTACGGATTTGAGGAAAAGGAATATTTTCCAGTTTGAAAACACAGCGTGTATTACCGAGCATGTCACTAAGAACAACTTTTGGCTTACAAACCATAGGATGGAATCCTGAGTTCAAGTTAACTCAATAGGATGAATATTTACTGAGCTTCTGTAGGTGTGGTGCATTGCTCTGGATTCTATAGGTAGGAAGTGGTGTTGAAGATAGAAAATTTTATCATGCTTTGAAGAATATTAGAGCCCTCAAATTACAGGCACACTATTTTTATTGTTCTCATGGCAGTGGTGTTGACAAAAAGAAAGAAAGAAGAAGGTTGTATGACAGAACTGTACCATTTTGTTGATTAAATTAATGCTAAGTAATGTATTATGGGACCCAAAATAAAAGAACAAATTACTTTCTGTAACACACACACAGAGTTATTATTCTCAAATAATTTACATTTTAAGTGGGGACAGAAAATAAACCATATATATGTGTGTGTGTGAGTATATATAGGTGTGTTGTATGCACTGCATAGATTTAAGGTCCTTCTAGGACTTTGCATAATTATGACTCTCACAAGCATCCTAAATGCAATGTGAACTGTTAAATAATTTGGTTCTCAGTTCAAAATCTTTTGAAAAAAAATCATTTTTGGCCAATCTTTTAGAGGTTGGAGAAAATTTCTGTCTCATATAACTATAGGAAGAGGTTTTAATCATCAACAATATTGAAAGACAATTCTCCATGTATCTCTTGTGTTTCTGCATGTCTTACAAGAAGAGTACCTTTTCAAGGAAGTTTGTATAGTGAATAGACTTGGAAGATCCTTAGAAGATAGAGATAGTACCTCCATCTGGAAAAAAAGATAG
Organism: Mirza zaza; assembly: GCA_008750895.1. Taxonomy (NCBI): domain Eukaryota; kingdom Metazoa; phylum Chordata; class Mammalia; order Primates; family Cheirogaleidae; genus Mirza; species Mirza zaza. The sequence goes on from VSMD01010909.1 coordinate 14,962, forward strand.
GTTTATTTATGGCCCCATAAGCTCTAGTGTATCTGTCCTGAGCCAAGGGCAGGCAGACTTATTTGAATTCCCTGAACTCAGAGCTACTCTGCTGTAATGCCATCCAGTATGTGTAAAAGTATCACCCTTTTCTCTTAGCCTTGTAGGAATTAATGCTCAGGGATCAGTGCAAGATAGGCTGATGCTCATACTGCTTTCTGTGCCTGGGTGATAAAATCCTTTATCTCCAACCTAGGAGTTTTGCATCTTCTACCAGCATCCTGAAACTATAGCTGGCTAACTTGCTAGCTCGTAAGTAGGGTTAATACTCAGATCCTTCATCTTGCTGAAAAACTAATTGCTTAATTTTGTTCTTTATATTTTTGAAAGGAATTTATAACATTCAATTAAATCTGTCATCTCATGGTATCATAGGACTAATATTTAATGACAACATTTTTATTATTTATTGTTTATGAATAATAAAATTACTTCAAATAGGTTTATGTTAGCATATCCACGTATGGTATAAATAGCCTCTATCATTCACTAAGTTTATTGGTCAGTTAGGCACATATAAGAATTTTTGCTATTATATTTACAATCCATTAAGTCCTTTCTCCAATAATTACACTATTATTCTCTCTCACTTGTACATTTGAAATCAGTTCTGAAGCCAAAATAAATATACAAAGCCACCTAAAATTAAACAAGGTGTTTATCCGGATGACATCAGAGCATTTGATTCTCATTCAATATTAGTTTACCCTGACAAATTAATGCAAAGTTATGTAGGAACTAGAATAGGAGCATAAATTAACTAAACAAAAGGATTAATTAAAGCATTATTGGAAAAATAATTAAATCAACGTCAGGTGTTTTCAAGTAACTAGAAAGGCAAGTTTGGTTTACTGCTATATTTAAAATGGATAGAGTAACTAATTTATGTTTTTAAACATTTTATCCCATTTATTGTTAAAGAAAATGTATATACAGGAAGGGGCACAAAACCAAGATGTACAGCTCAATTGAATATTACCAAGCACACATCTGTGTAACTATCCAACCAGCTTAAGAAATTGAGCATTGCCAATAACCAGAAAGCCCCTCTCCTACCCCCACCTGACCACTGGCCTCTTCTTTCCCAAAAAGGAAGCCACAGTATTTTCATTTTTAAAAGCAAACCTTAATATTTTTTTTCAATTTTAAAAACTAAGTAACTACAATTTATTTTTCCTGTTTTTAGCATAATCATTCATATGTAATTTTGTGATTGGCCTCTTTCATTCAACATTATGTTCGTGAGATTCACCTGTGTCATTGCATGTAGTTAGTTCATTCATATTCTATGATGATGCATGAAATTGCATTTTATAAACATACTACAATATATTTGTCCATTCTACTGCTAATGAAAATTTAGGTTGTTTTTCAGTTTGGGGCTATTATGACTCATGATGTACGAACATTCTGATAAATATCTCTTGGTGCACATGGACACACCTAGGAACGAAAATTGCTAGGTCACCTGTGATGTGCATCACATATGCACATCAAATTTAGTAAATAATGCCAAACTATTTTCCAAATGGTTGTGCCATTTCATCCTTCCACCCAGCAGCATATGAGAGTTCTCACTGTGCCACATTCTCATGAATTTGCTTTATTGTCTATAATTTGAACTTTATCCATTCTGATTTTGAACAGACAGGTGTGTTGCATTATGGTTTTGGTACACATTTTCATGATTAAAAATGAGGTTAACTTTTCACATTGTTTTAGGCTACTTGTATACCCTTTGTAATTTTGCCCATTTATAGTGGGTTGTTTATTGTTTTATTGTTGACTTATAGGAGTTCTGAATGTGAGCCCTTTCTTGCCTGTGGTGCAAATATCTTCTCCCAGTCTGTGGCTTGTCCTTTCACTCTTTTAATAGTATCTTTTAATTAACATCATTTTAAATTTTAATGTAGTTCAATTTTTCCCCCATGAATAGTGCTTTCGTTGGGTCCTCTTTAAAAATATCCCACAGTTACTCAGTTATTCTCGGATATACCTTTTAAAAGTTTTATTGTTTTGACCTTTCCCATTTAGATTTGCAGTCCACCTGGGAGTGCATTTATTGCACAATATAAGAAAGAGATCAAGTATTATTTTTATTGATTCAGTACCATTTATGGAAACTATTTATTGAAACAATCACTTTTATTTTCCTACTAGACAGAAGGGCAACCATTGTCACAAAATAATTGTCCATTTATGCATGGATTTTAATTCAATATAAATTTTAAACTCCACCTTGTTTTATACAACCAACATTCCTCAGTGGTTCTGAAAGAGCATGCTCCAGACCAGCAGCATTGTTTCCTCTATTTCTCTTTCTATGTTATGTACATTTTTCATTGTTTTTTCTCTCCATCTTTTTTTAAGACATTTTCTGTCTAACTTTCTTTCAGTTTATTAAATCACTCTTTAGCTCTTTCTATTGTGTTTTTCTGTCTCTTCACTGTCTATTGAATTCTTAATTTTGATGATTTTATTTTCTAGTTGTAGGATTTCTACTTGATATGTATACAGACATACACATAACAGAGATAACAAATAGAGATATATTAGTTATGTTGTAATTATTAATGTAAGTTTTTATCTCCTTATATATAAGGAACATACTGATTTTAATGTTTTTAATAACTTTAATATCTGGGTCCCTGTGGATCTCTACTTTTTATTATTTTATCTGATGTTTCTAGTAGTTTTAATTTATACCATATTATCTCCTTGAGTGGCTATTTTTTTATTATATACTTGTCCTTGCACTTACAAAATTATTTTTAGGAAGAAATGGTGGCCTAGGATGATGTTATCTGTCTCCAGAGAGTTTTCACATTGGCTTCTATCAGTCTTCTGAAAACACTAGCACTTATGGAAAACTGGGCACTAAACTACAGATCAACTTAATCCCATTTCAGGGAATAAAATTATGTAGAATTGAACTGCATTCTCTATGAGGATAAGTATGTTTCTTGCAGTAGATGTAATGATTATTCCCTCCAAAATTCATATGTTGAATCCTAATTCTTAATGTGATGATACTTTGAGGTTGGGCCTTTGGGAATTGATTACGTTATGATGGCAGAGCCCTCACGAATGGGATTAGTGCCCTTATAAAAGAGACCCCAGAGAACTTGATCACCCCTTTAGCCATGTGGTATTACAACAAGAAGATGGCTATAAGTGAACAAGAAAGCAAGTTCTCAACAGACACCAAATCTGCTGGTGGCTTGATCTTGGACTTTACAGATCCCAGAACTATGAGAAATAGATTTTAGTTGTTTATAAGCCACCAAGTTTATGGTATTTTTGTTACAGCAGGCCAAACAGAGTAAGATACTTCTAATAAACTCCCTTGTTCCAGGCCTGGACTTTAAACCTATCTTCTAGATCTTCAAAGATGTCAGCCTCTCCAACTCTAAGCTGCTCTTTCTTCAATCATAAAATTGCCCCAAAGAAAAAAGTGACCCCAAACACTGGATTTACCTCCTCTGGACTTCTTCTTTTTCTATTTTATTGTCTGTCTGATATATTCAGGCATGGTTTACTTGTATTTATTGTCCCGTTTAGATGTTCTCAGCAGGAAGGTTGATCTCCAAAATACCTAAACTGAGTCCTTTTTTCTTAAGAGACTCCAGATTAACTGAAGCAAGTCTCCAAATTCTTTTAAGACTGAGATTACTGACATTTTTTAATGTCAGAGATTATAATTTAATATCTATATCCATATTCATGTGCATAATTAGGAGATATATAGAAACTATTTCATGAGGAGGAAATATGCCTGCATTATTAAGTCACTACTAGGAGCTCACATGTTCATAAAAACAAAAAGAAATACTTAAGTATTAAAACATATTTCTAAACTTTCCCGTTAGTATTTATTTTTCCAGCACATAATTATTTCATCACCTGCAAATATCACTCACAAATAAGTGATAGTTGATCGCAAAAGTACATGAAAAGTTAATAGGTTTACATTTAATTAAACCAAAATTTAAAATTGGGCATTGTTTAACTTTTTATTTTGATATAATTTTGCAGATGCACATGCAGTTCATGAAACAATGCACAGAGATCCCATGTATCCTTAGCCCAGTTTCTCTCAACGGTAACATCCTACAAAACTATAGTAAAACTATAGTACGATCAGGATATTGATATGAATACCAAGAGTCAAGAGTCAGAGCATTTCTGTCAGCACAGGGATCCTTCATGTTGTCCTTTTATAGCCACATCCACTTCCCGCAAACTCTATTTAACCCTCAGACTCCAAAAGACCAGTGCCCCTAAAATATCTATATGCACCAAAGACTTTAGAGTCTTTTTTCTTCTGAAATTAGAGGGTTCATAGCTAATAGTCTCCTAAACACAGGGAACATTATGAACATTGAAATAATGACTCAGTAATCTTCATTGTCATAACAATTCACAATCACCATTGTTATTGTCATAGTTAATAGGCAAATTTTTTTCCTCCAGACATTTAGATTCTTCTTTCTTTTTTTTAATATCTAGGTAGCAATCTAGATAAGATAAAAACTAAAATGAGTGCATTGCCTTTAAAAGCATTGCATAGAATAGGTGTTGCAAATGTAGTTGGCAAATTCTCATTTCATCTTAGCCTTGTGTTGTGTTACCAATAATATCACACCTTCACAGAAGCCAGTAATAGCAAATTGATCCAGCTAGTCCCCTTGTGGTACAAATGCTTCCCAGATATCTGGTTAGACACAGTGGAGATTATATTGCTCTCCTTTCTTTCTCAGAAGTAAACGTAATCAAGGAGGTGACTTTGTTAAATCTTACTAGTCTGCAGAGTTTTACTTAAAATTATGATATATATTTTATAATATTTTAATAGTATTTTATTTGACAGATATATATTAAGTCAATTTTTTGTTATTTTATTTTGCAATGTTATGCCTTTCTTTTAATAAAGGCTTTTCTGAAAGAATAAAATTTGCCTGAGTCACTGAATTCCATGTGTCAATAGTTCCAATATAACTAAATAGGTAAAACTAGATTAATATAATCATCAAGAACCACCTCAAGGAAAAGCACTCCCTAAAAGGTTTGACAGGGATGTGTGTGTGTGGGGGGGGGTTGTCTGTGTGTGTGTGCTGGTAAAAGGTGATGAAGATCTGGCTGGATGTATAAGAGCCTTGACTATTTTTAATGCAATCAGTTGTCATATGCTCACTCCCTGGCCAGCAGCTTGGGATAAGCAATGCTACCTCCCTTCAAGTGTCTATCCAGGGTGAAGATACTTCAATAGATACACATATGGAAAACTACCATTTTGCTAAATTTTTCAGACTTGTCATTTCTTATATGAATGCAGTTATATCTAAGCTTGTCAATGGCAGCAAACATGTCTGTGACTAAATGTCACCCTGTTGGTGATGTCTCATCAGTAGATAAGAACAAATTCAGTTCTGCCTCATTGCTCTTGTTTTGAGGCATATAATTTCAGTTCTAACATATTTTCATGCCAACTGTTCAAACTTGAATCTCTTTCATTTTTCTCAGCAGTAATTTTTTCTCAAAAATATTGACAATCTTATTATTCCATCGTATCTGTTAGTAATCATCTATTAGGACCTGGGTTTGTTTTAGTGCAACATAATTAGCTAAACTTCAAAACGTTAAAAGTAAATTTTTTACCATAAGCACATGGAAACCATATGTATGTTTGCCCTGCCTGAGAGTCCTAATGCCAGCATGCATTAAACACTCAAAAAGGCCATCAGTGGGGAGAAAAAGTGGAAGAACAGTAAAATTTATGAAAGTAAAAAAATATCCTGATGTGTTCCAGATATAGACCATGTTTTAAAAGTGGAAATAGTCCACATAATGTAAAGTGCAACATTGTGGATTCTTGAAAATATTTGTCTTTTACATTTGACTCGATTGTTACCAATTGTTATGATTTCTTTTGCACTTCAGTTAAATTGTCTTTTGCAAGTATTTCCCTTAGATTTCCATGGATCCATTCCTTCTCTGGCTATAGATACAAATAGTCATGTGCCTTTCCCAAACTATTTCCCTTCTGGCTTACTAGAGAGGATTACGTGGTAGGAGAAAACCTTGAGACTGTCCAGCAGGATTTACACTGATGGATTATTAAGATGATATCCTTAATAAAACAATGAGCACTTTAAAAATCATTCTAGTAAGTCATGGATTGAATCCTCATATGAAATTTGAAAAAGATGTTGTTTAAAAATTCAAATGGCGTTTCAGTCCTTTATTAATTCATTTGTTCTTTCACAAAATATGTACTAAAAATTAGGATATATTAAGAATTAAGAATTAGGATGTAGGCCCAGTGCTAGACAACTTTCCTCTTGGCTTCATTTTCAGTTCACCACTGTAGAATAAACTATAGATAAATTATTTAAATTATCAGAGGATTATTTTCCAGAAGCTCAGTTTTAGGATTGCCATGGCCATGTTTTCTAGTTTAAGATAGACACAGATCTAACAATTCAAACAGAATCCTATAGAATATTTGACAGAATCCTACAGGATAATGACTGCTACCAGTGATATTGCAGCTTTTTTTTCAAATCAACGATGTATCTTCAAAGGTATCCTTTAGCATCCTGTTAGGAGCAGCCCAGCTTTTCACAACTATTCAAAACAGGTTTTCTCAACCTGTTTTAGATAACAACACATATGAGGACATCGTCCATGGACCTATGGCTTTTAAGTTTTGTGCAATCCCTGGAAAGCTTGCTTTCTCTGGTATTCTTCCATATATATATATATATATATATATATATATATATATATATGAAAAATAAAAGTGAGTTATAAGAATGTAACTTGAAATCCTACTCTCAGTTATATGTGCAAAGGTCAATAATTTCCAAACTTCAGTCCTTTAAGTCCTAGTGGTAACAAATTGCATGTAATATAACACAAGTGATCATTTACAAAGTGTGTCTGTTGGCTCCCTGTAGTTAAGAGCTACTAGCCTTGGTTTCATCAATTGAAATAAAGCTTAGCAAGTTTCTGTGTCTGAATAATTAGATGCCTTTGATAACAGCACTTTTGATGATAGTTTTCCCTTTAGTGGTGTCAATAACAACCTTACTTTCCCAACCCCTGATTGTACCAGCTCAGCATAGCCAAATCCAATGTTGGCTACACTGGGAAATTCTGGTCCTTCTCTGCTTTCCAGATCAATCAAACCAAAAGTTTCAAATTCAAATGTCATTAAAGACCCCACTGGGTGTCTTAAGATGGGAAGCAGCCTATGTAAGGTGACAGAGAGTGCTGGTAATTGCAGCAAACTAGAGAGCATGCCCAGCCTCCAGGTGTTCCAATTTCTTTTCATACTGTGGACACCAAAACATCTTCTGGGCTGACAGTTTGCAACTCTTGACATTAACTAATATATTCTATCCAAACTATTCCTTTCTTATGCGTCAAACCTCAGATTTAGAAACCTCTACAGCTTTAGGGATTTTTTGTTTGTTTGTTTGTTTTTTGATATTGTCTCACTCTGTTTCCCAGGCTAGAGTGCTGTGGCATCAGCCTAGCTCACAGCAACCTGAAACTCCTGGGCTCAAGCAATCCTCCTGTGTCAGCCTCTCGAGTAACTGGGACTACAGGCAGTTGCCACCAAGCCTGGCTAATTTTTTCTATATATATTTTAAGTTGGCCAATTAATTTCTTTCTATTTTTAGTAGAAATGGGGGTCTCGCTCTTGCTCAGGCTGCTTTCGAACTCCTGACCTTGAGTGATCCGCCCGCCTCGGCCTCCCAGAGTGCTGGGATTACAGGTGTGAGCCATCATGCCTGGCCACCTCTACAGCTTTTGCTCCTGCACTGACCTCCTCACACAGCACCTGAGAACTTCCTTATATCTAATCCACAGATGGACTCAATCCACAGGATGGACTCAATCCTATGGATTGAGTTGTGAAGCATGCCCCAGACCCTTACATACTGTTATTACAGACCATCCATCTGTTATTCTCCTTTACTCCTTCTGGTTGCTTTCCCTGTGGCTAGAACATTACCTTGTATCTGAAACCAGGTGCCCAACATCCATAGACAATTTCTCTAGAATCTAACCACGAAACCTCTGACTTCTGAATGTTCTTCGACCAGTATTGGGACTGGAGGCTTCACCCTGCCTATGTGAACATGCAGCCAGGTTCCAGAACTTACTGCAACTATAATCATGGTCAAGAGTGTGTCTCTCCTCTGACACTGTGCCTGAAGGATGCAGTCCCCTCCGTACAAGTGCCCGAAGCTCAGCAGGATCTCAGAGAGATGATCTCAGAAGAGAGATTTTATGGCTCCATCTTTCTTCCCGTATCCAACAAACATTGTTCCTGAATTCACCAAAATTATAATTTAAGGGAGAATATATCTTGAGTAGGCCAGAACAGGCGTTTAGTCTTGCACATCGTGGGCTATGCAAGTTTCTCTCCACATTTCAAGAAACTACAAAAAACCTGGTGTTGACCACCAGAAGGAAAACCATCCATAATACACAGACCAGAACACTCTGCCCTATAAAACAGCAGTCAGCTTGGTCAAACTCTTAGTTGTCAGTTTTCACGCTGCTTGCTTGCAAAGGTTAAGAGGAGTATTTACTATAAATACTTACCTATACCTTAGCAACTTTGCAGCATATGCCTATCAAGTTACTCCAGAAAAAGGCATGAACAGCTCTAACAATCAAGGAAAACATAATAAGAAAATAACATCATTAAACTGTTAGTAGCAATTTTCTCCAACTAGAATTTCTAAATTGTCTATTGCTAGAACATTAATCATTGAAAATCACATCTTACTTCTCCCTTCTGATCCTATAATCCTCTAGAAGCTCCAAGACAGGACACTAAAGATAGCTGCAAGTTTTCTGAAATCCAAGAACAAAGGAATATCAAGAGTTTGATATATATTTATTATTGAGTAGAAGAAATAAAATACTGGTGTCATGATTTAAAAATTAGTCAAAGAATAACTGACTTTATATGGCTGTAATTCCTTAACCACTTCAGAACCAGCGTAGACTATAGTCGACAGCCACAGATGAACGCACACAGCAACTTTAGCCGACAGCCATGATATGACTTTTCTAATTTTTCATTTATCAAAATAAAATTGTGAACATTTAAAAATAACATAATGAGGCCGGGCGCAGTGGCTCACATCTGTAATCCTAGCTCTCTGGGAGGCTGAGCTGGGCAGATCGTTTGAGCTCAGGAGTTCAAGACCAGCCTGAGCAAGAGCGAGACCCCATCTCTACTATAAATAGAAAGAAATTAATTGGCCAACTAATACATATAGAAAAAATTAGCCGGGCATGGTGGCACATGCCTGTAGTCCCAGCTACTCGGGAGGCTAAGGCAGTAGGATTGCTTGAGCCCAGGAGTTTGAGGTTGCTGTGAGCTAGGCTGACGCCACAGCACTCACTCTAGCCTGGGCAATAAAGTGAGACTCTGTCTCAAAAAATAAATAAATAAATAACATAACATAATGAAAACATATATGCATATGTTACCTATTCTGATTTACATTACAGGTAAAGCTGCCTGTAAAGTAAAACAATCTTTCAGTGCTTTAAAGCTTTCCTTATAACACAAGAGCAAAACGGATTCGTCATCAATGCACAGCACAAACTATCCTGCGGACTATGAGTGCCGGCTGTGGGCAAGGTTTCACTGCTGGTGAGCGCAGTACCGAAGTGGTTAAGTATAAAATAATGGAGGAAAATATTTTTCCAACCTAAATTTCCAAACTACTTTCATCACTTCATGCAAATGGATCTACTCATTCTCTCCTATAGTCAACATATACATTCTCCCAGCGCCGCCCATTCCTCCTAGCTCACAGCATTAGAGTAGAGCTGTGGTCGCAGATGTGGTCTGGCTTCCCACTAGAAAAAGCTGCAAACTTGATAGAGCCTTACTAACATCCAGTGGCCAAATGCTCAGTGGTCACTTGGTGTTTGGTCTCTCTAATACCAGTTAAAATTAGGGTTGCATGATTTAGGGAGATAAGAAAACATGCTCAGGAAAATTTTAATTTCAGGTAAACAACATATAAAAATTTTTAGCATAAGTATGTACAATGCAATATTCGAGACATGCTAAAAAAATTTTTTAATTAAAATTAAATCTAATTGGCATCCCATATTTTCTCTGGCAACCCTAGTTAAAAAAATCTGTTGGCTACAGAGTGGAAGAAAGAAGAGTAACCTTTAACAGTGAAAGAGGGGGCCTGTTTTATCAATTCCAGAAATGGAAGCAGGGGTGAAAAAGGAGGAGGAACTAGTTAGCAACAATAGCCTCATGGTGACGGTGCTGCACATGTCGGATCAGATGGTCAAGTGCCTGCCAGAGAGTGTCCTGTAGGACTATGGGATAGGGGGAATACAAGGAGTGGACTCAAGAAATACTTTGCATAGGAACTCACTAAGGGTGTCAACAGCCTGGGAAGCATAGTCATTTGACTTATCCAACCTATCTCATGTGGCTCTGACTATTGGAAGTAGCAGAGAAATTCTAGGACATTCCCCTGCCCTATGAAAGGGAATTGAAGGGTTGAAAAGTTGGAAGTTCAGATAAGTTTGGTGGATGTTTGAATTAAATGTGCCTTTAAGTGTAATTCCAGCCTTTGAAATGTCCTGTGGCTTAAATGAACCAAAACAGCAGACAGGATCCTTAAGCTTCTTCAATAAGAGAGTGGAATCATGTTCATCATTGACTCCCCAGTACTGGATACAAACCTGTTTCAATGGAGACAGCTGTAGATGTCTGTTGGTTTGATGTGTTGTGATTATGAGACTGAAATTAGTGTTTCTCCAAAGAAAAGAAATGGGTCTCTCAAGGCATCAAGATCTGTGTTTTTTTTTTTTTTGAAGATAATCAATAATTCAAAGTGTAATTGACACTGTTTAAAGTAAAATAAAAGCAATCTGCTAAAAATAATAATAACAAACATAAAATTGTAATATTTCTCTTTGTTTGAACACTGGAAACTACTGAAGCCATCTCTGTGCATGACAAAACACTCCACCTTTTTAGGAAATGGTTAGCTGTACTCCAGTGTGACCAGGATTTACCTTATTGGATGGATGAGGAATAACTCACGAAGGAGCAGCGAGCTTAATCTCTGGGGTGTACTCAGAATAATGTCTCCTTGTATCCTCCTTCTACCTCACACCACTGGCCCACTGCCCTGACTGGAACTGTTCTGAGACTCAGCATGTCCTTTGCAAGAGACGAAATGCATTAATTCACAAGGAAAACAGGTACTTCAGCCTAAGAGGCTTACCCCGGAAAATGTTGCATTTTGAGCATAAAATAATATATTATACACCATGAGAATAAGGAAATGACATCAAATTAGAAGCATTAGACAAAGCAAAAATTCTAGCTTATCTCATAAGTTTTATCTTTCACTATAATACTCAGACTGTCTAGTTTACATAAAAATTCACTTAGCTTACATAAAAATTCACTTATGTAAGTACTACTTATATAAAAATATATAAACTGTTTCAAAATTGATACTTTAATAGTTTCCATAGAAAATTATACTAATTTCTAACAACTGTCACCTTCCATGAAAATAACAAAATGAGAATGTATTCTTAGAAAAAAATTTACCTCTTGCAGAGGATTCACCAAATTCATAAAATTTGTAGCTGTTCAGGCTAAGGCAGAGGGATAAGATCAAAATGGGATATTATGGGGCTTTAAATGATTTGGTTCTATTTTATTTTTTAGGATATATGGTGAGTATAAGGGGCTCCTTATAATATTCTTTCTATCTGTTCCTATGTCTTAAATGTTTCATAATAAGCTTTTAAGAAAGCTTTTAAAAAATCAGAGTTACTTCAGTTATAAATATCCTATGGTGACCTTTATATACAGGTCAAAGTATGTGCCACACATTTATTTGGTATGATTTAGGAACATAATCACCCATACTCTCTGATGCTTCTTTACACATCCAGTTACAAATTAAAGGAAGATACTTTGATGAGCAAGCAAAAGCCTTTTGATTTTAAAGATCTATCATATGCAGAAAATATTATTTATTATAGACTTCTCTAACCCCATAAACCTCTGTAACTGCTACCCTCTCTCTTTCCTCCTCCTCTTCAAATGTTTTGAAGAAGCTGCTTAAAGTCACTATCTCTTCTTAGCCATCCTCCATTCATCCTCAGCCATGTCCTCTGACTCACTCCATTAACATTGTAGTCATGCATTAGTGGTTGTCACTAGCAAACTCTTGCTAAATCTTACTTAATCTCTGTAAGCATCTGCACTGTTAATCTCCTCATCTTTCTTGTCATATTATCCTGTCATCTTTAGGCTTCCATGAAATGATATTTATTTGGCTTTTCTCTTCTAAGTCCAGATTCTACCACTTATCAGCCTCTTTCCCTTGACAATTTTACTATAAGCCTAATTTTACCTAGAAGACTAATTTTTTTTCACTGTAAAGATGACTCATTGCAGCATTACTAGGGCTGTTTTTTTGTATCTGTACAATAGAAGACCAGGCAGTCATTTTAAAATATAAAGTAAATCAGTTGTGATTGTCTGAAAAAAGTAGGTTGCACAAAAGTATTTTTTTTTACAAAAAGAATTATCAATAGCAATATAAATATGTAGAGAGCAGGAAAAATTAGAGGCAAATGCACTATACTTTATCAAAGGCTGTTTTATGGAGTGGATTACATAGAATGTTTACCTTCTAAGTTTTGTATTTATATCATTGTAAATTTTGTATAAGCATATGTTACTTTGATAGCTGTAAAATATTGAAAGAGAAAGTGAGAAATAGGGATATAATAGACTTCATTGTATTGTCAAGTTGATTAAATAATATAGCAGTTGGCTTGTATTCATCGTGGGTTTAACTGTCTATAGGACATGGTAAGCCCACAATAAATGTTAACTATTATTATTACCTCATTGCACATTTATAGTTTCATTTCTCTTCTCTCTAAAATCCTAAAATGCTTATTTTCCCCAAGGTTGTCACTTTTGCTCTTTTTTATCACTCTAAAAGCTTCCCCTGCCATTCCCATGCCAATGACTCACACATTTCTAGCCCAATTACCTTGGGAAGCTCCAGATCCACCTACCACAGTCTTGAGCATATTTCTACTCACAGATCTTACAGACCCCAAAATGCAACATGCATAAATCTAAAGTCTTCTTCTTGATCTTCCATAAGTACTCAGCCTCTGGGCTCCCTATTTCAGTGTCTGGTACCACCATCAACCCACTGCATGAACCAGAAACCTGAAGGTCAACCAATATTCTGCTGTCATATCTTTAACTGATACCTGGTCCAGTCGATTCTTCCCTTTTATCTCCTTCTTATCTCTGGAATTCATCCACTTCTATTCAACCTCGATACCATTCCCTTGGTCAGTCCCTAAATCACACCTGTAACTGCATCCTGTCAGTCTCACTGCCCCAGCTTTACACCATTCCAATTCATGTATTCAACAAGCCTTTACTGAGCAAAGTTTGTAGTCATTTGGGAGAAAAATAAGTAGATTTGCAATCACAACTTCTATTTTCATCAGTGTTGGCTTTATTATTCTTATTTCATATAATATTACACAGACATACACATATTATTCATGCTCAATTTTTTAAGAATGTAGACATTTTAATGCAATCAAACCCTAGGATGACAGTGATATGACAGTGATGGTACAGGGGTCTTGAAGAAAAAGGATAGAAAACCAGCTTAGAGTGGACTATTTCAAGGAAGGCTTCCTGGGCGAAATGACATCTAAGCTGAAACCTAAAGTGTGTGAAATGAGTGGTGGCTGGACAGAGAGAAAGAGAAGTGTTCCATGCCAAAAGCACCATTTTCAATGTCCTGAAAGCCAGTCTTCTTAGCATGAAACATTCTGGTCCAGTGATACAAGAAACGAAAAAACAGGCAGATCTCTACAAATTTTGTAAGGACATTAGACTCCATCCCAAGGAGAATGGGAGCCATTGCATGATTTAAAGCAGGAGCATCATGTAGGAAGACGATCACATAAGACGATCACATGGCCACAGTGGTGCCTGCCCTGCCCTCCTCATTATACTTTCTGCTTAAGACCCTTCATCACATCTCTATTTCCCTCAGTTTTAAGCCCAAGTATTATCTGGTCCCCGTTTACTTCTTTATTCATATCTCTTGTTATTCACCCAGCTTTTACACACTCAGCTTCAGCAAAATCACTCTTCTACCACGCCTTGAAAACAAAAGTACTACACAGTTTTGCTTCTGAACCTTTACATACTCTGTTCCATGCTCCCCTCCCTAATTCTGGAACATACTTCTTGTCTGGTAACAAGTACTAATCATTCAGGACTCATCTTGAAATCAACCCCATTACTGACTCCCCTATTCCTGTATAAGTTTGATCTGTGCCTCTACTCTGTAATCAAAATGCTGTATGAGGATCCCTGTATTTTTATCACTTATCATGCTCCACTGTAAATGTCTACTTTTTTTTTTTTCTTTTTGTATTGTTTCCTAATATGCATAAATCCTGTAAAGTTAGGGCTTTGTTCTGTAGGAATATGATAAATATATGCTGAGTTAGTGTATAAATACCACTTAGTTTTCTTATTTCTTAAGAAATGCAGGTTTCTTAAGGAATGCAAAATCTCAAATAAGTATATCAAATAAAATATTATAATAGTGTTAATTTAAAACAGATAAGAAATATCTTTGTAAATTATATGATGGAAATTGTAAGAGTCAAAAGACCAGATATTAGTTATGTCTTTCTTACTTGCTATGCTCTTAAATTAGGTTATTCAAGAGCTCTTAACCACTTTTTCTTCACTTGTGAAGGTATTCAGTCATATGATTTTAACATTTCTTTCAAATTTAAAATCTTCTAGAATCTATGTAAGGTACAAATTTTCCCAGACCATTTAACTAACAGTATAGTTTATTTATTTCTATTCAGTTGTCTAAAATGGAAGTGAGGGAAATAAAATACATCTTCGTAAGCCATCAGTGTTTGACTAAACTCCTGATAAATTGGTTTCTTTTTGTCATTATGCTACTGAATGGAAAATTTAATTCTTAAATAAAATTGAAGCAGAAAACAATTTGTCTCAACCATAAATGGTGCCTTAAAACCCACTGTTAAATCTACTTTAAGTAATTCAATTCTAATCACTACGATTCAACCTTGTATAGAAATTCACTTATCAATGGAATGGACTTTTTCCCTGAATCTTTGTGTTGTATTAATATATTTTCATGGATTAGCTTCTTTGATTAGAGAAATACAGAAGCTGGTGTGGAGAATTCCAGACGTTTGTATTATATTTCTTCAAATGAATACAATTTAATGTCAGAACATTGCCATACAGCTATAAATCTCAAATTTCCAGTGTTAGATGAACAAGGTAATATCACCTTTGAGAATCTATCCACAAACTGCCAGAGCAAAATTAAAAGCCATTCATCAAAAGAGCATCTGACTATCTTAGTAGAATGGACATTGATTATGTACCAATTAAAGCAGACATGACTCACACTGAATGGAAATCAATTGATTCTATCTATATAATAAGCATGATCCTCCCCTCACTGTCTTGGAAAATGGAGCTAAGAAGACGGCTGGGGAGAGAAATGTGCTACTTATGTCATGTAAGTGCTGCATTGGAGTTCAACAAAGCTGAGGATGAGTCCCAAAGAATGTGTGGCCGAGGAAACAGCAGACATAGGCCTGCACACACAGCTCCCTTCATCATCCTTTAGCAGCCAACTGGCCTGTGGAGGGAACTGTAGCAGGAACTCTGCACTGTTGGTGCAGGGAGATCCTGTGCTTTTCCATGGAGGAAGAAAATGCCACTAAGTCAAGGGACAGAAAAGGCCTCTTCTCCCACTAGAGCCAGGTGGTGTGCATTCCTCAGGGCAAAAGCATAAAGCATGTGCCTTTAAAGTGATAGGTGTCAGGCTATCTTTCGCTGTTCCTTCACAGCAGTGGGAGATTCACAGTGTGTCCCCAAGGCTGCTGTGATACACTCAAAGATTGCCCAACAGCATTTTTAAAACGGAAAAAGCAAATTCTTAGGTTTTACACACTTTGTTACATTGCACTAGAACGGCAAGAATGAAGGCCTTAAATCTCAACAGCTCCATTTATTATATGTTGTAAACCTTTTATGGTTTGTACAGACAATTGAACATTGCAGTGCAATGAAACAAGAGTAACCACATAGTGCCTGAAAAAGCACTTTAGGTTGCATGAATTCAGTAACCATATACAAATATGAGAGCAGCTGTTTTGACTAAAATGCTTACTATAATTTGATGCTATTTTTTTCACAGAAACTATTTCATCATACAATATTATATACTACTTTTGGAAAAACTGCTAAACAAACCTCCTTTTCTCTTTTTTTAAATTATTTTTCTATCATTGACTACAAATACCACATATATTATCAACCTTCTTTTGAGAATGTGGATTTAAAAAAAGAAAGAAAAAACTACGTTGTTTTCTTTAGACTTTGCACTTATTTCATACAATTGTTTTGTTTTGTTTTAAGTGGTCTCTCAGGACAAGATATGATATTACCTTATATTTGATTTTCTCGGGCTCTGGTGACAAATTGCTACCCAGTAATTCCAACATTTTTTTCTTACTTACACTTCTTTTCTTCTCTCTGTCCTCAGTTATTTGTACATCTATTTAAAGTATTTATACATGTTTTATTCACACTAGCAGTGGACCTTTATTGCATGTTTTTATCTAAGAGAGGGTGTACAAGCTCTTAGAGGGCAGTACACATGGCTTTTTCATCTTGGCATCCCTCACAATCACACAAAAAAAGTACTCTCCAAAGAGACAAAGCTCAATATTTTTGTGTCTGATTGAACTGAGTTTAACTTAACAGTTTTTTTAAAAATGTTACCTTTTTATCATTTAGAGAGAAAAAAATTTCTTGCCAAGATTCAATCATTATGATTACTATGAACAACCTATGATCAGAGTCCATGATAGAAGATCCATTTAGTGACCATGTTATGAAGCAATATGCCCTAATCACACAGGCTGGAAACTAGATGCGAATATGTGACCTTTAACATAACAAGCAGTAGTGTGCAATACATAGCACTTTTCTTGCTCTTGCTATATAATAAAGCATCAAATGGAAAATAAAAATGTCTATCAATTATATGGTTGTTTTATTGACAAAAGATTAAAAAGTCAAATGGTCTAAAGGTATATTTTATATACACTATATATAAACTGCTATTTCTAAGTAGCTGCCTGTTCAATATCAATTGAGCAAAATATTTGCTGAAGTGATTCAACTTTATGCTTTCCATGCAACCTTGTACAGATAATGTCTTTAATTCATTTTTACATACACATTTTTCCATTTAATACATTTATTTGGTGCTTGTGGTGCTCAAGGCTCTATAAAAAGGTTTAATACTTTTTATTTGGGGTTTACAAAGTAAATTTGCATTCTTTATATATTTCATCCTTATAACAAGTCAGTATTTGTTTTTAAGGTAAAGGATAGTTTTTAATTCCCACTTCAGAGGTGAGAACTGAAAACACAGAGGTTGAAGTACATGGTCAAAATCCCACTGGTAATATATACCTGAGTCAGGACTCCCAACTCAAGGGAACTAGAAACTTACCAAGGCTCCTTATTACTCTACCACATGAGCAAATCCAGATGGAAGAACTGTGATTGTCACATTCATTTGAATATTTTTCTTGTACAATTCTTAACCTTTAGCAAGAGCTCCATGTAAACAAATTTATTTACAGATGAAACAACATAATGTCTACGGTTTACTTTAAAACATTCTGGAGGGAAAAAATAGGGTAGTTGAAAGTTTAAAAACAATTGGAGAAAATGTTGACAATTGTTGAAGCTGGTTTACAGATATCTGAGACACTGTTATGCCATTTTCTCTAATTTTGTATATGTATAAAAACCCCCATAATAAAAAGTTAAAAAAATAAAGAGGATTTTTAAGTGCTCACTTGGGAGCATAGATAGTAAATTATTCAAGTAAATGGTTCCTTCTGATGTTGACAAGAGAATAATTCTGGAGGAAGTCTAAGATTACAATTCTTAGAGCTTTAGGCCTGGAGATTTCTACTTCAACTCATCTCCTTCTAATAAACAAAACGTTCATTTTTCAAAAACATTTACCGAGTATTCAAATTCTTCCATGAGCTAACCAAACAAAGCAAAGTCTAAGGGAAAATTATGTGTAAAACGCCAAAATTAAAATTCGTTTTCAGAATTATAGATGAGAAGAGCTACTGGGAAAAGGAAATGATAAGAAAACACCACTTGAATATATTATTCTTCAATTCTATATAGGAGTCTTATGACTTGACACACTTTAAATTTAAGACTTTTTATGGAACTTAGAGAACACTTTTTTAAATAATGCAAGGAAAAAACAAAGAAGTGAATAAATTTAATACAATATGAAGAACAAAAATGAAGAATTTGATTTTGAAAATTATGATGTTGAGTGACTGCTGTATTCTGGGCCTCTTATATGGCAATACGGAAGAAGAGTGACATAAGAAAATGACCATAAATTTTTTATAAATGCACCACAGTGTTGGTGTGACAGTCCTCAGCATGTCACCTGTGATGGGAAAGGAATGGATTTTTGCTAACCAGGTAAAAATGAAGACGTAAAATATCAGGCTTGCTCCCACCCATAGTGGCACAAAAAACAGCAGTTAGCTTAAGAAATTAAATGTCCTCTGCAGAATCTGCTAGTCCTAGTCCACTAAAGCAATTTGTTCAAGCTCTTCTAGAGAGATGCAGACCTGAACTTTCTGTGGAGAGTAGCTAACTCTCTTAAATGACAACCTCTCTGAGCTTTTAATTATATTCAATGCCATAAAGTAGGCAAAAGTTAAAAAAGAAAAGTAGAAACATTAGAGCCTTTGTTTCTGCATTAACTTAGGCCAATAGAATTCATGTTTTTATGTGCATAAGTCAGGATCATACCGCACTTGAATAATGAAGGGGAAAAGAATACAAGTTAGAGCCATATCAAGAGAGATAAAACATGATCATTATGAATGATTTTTCTTTCCTTTTCCTCTTTTCCTTTAAGTGATTGCATAAGATGTTGTAAATCAATGTTAATATTTTTGTGGTTTTAATGGTTGTATAGTTATTTTGTAAATCATTTAAGGCAGGCTAACTCTAAGGCAGGTTTTCTCATAATAGAACCATCTTTGACATTTCTCTGGAATGGTCTAAGGGAATGGGCTTTCCAAATATACATCTAGGGTTTGAATCCCTCTTCCACACCTTATTTATCTGGAGCAAGTTGCTTAAATGCTCTGAGCCTTAATTTTCATGTCTGTAAAATGGACATGATTATACCAGCTTTAATAGGATTGTTGTAAGGGTTAAATGAGGTAAAATATGTAAAGAGTTTAGTTCAGTATTTGACACATAGCAGATACTCAATAAGAAGCAGTTAATAATATTATGCCAAGTAAAACATACACTTCTTTTAAATTCATTTTTGTTTCTAGTTTATATTAAAACTGGTTGACCGGGCCAACACATCCCAGACTTTGACGCTGAAATAGAGTATTAATTCCTCAGGAATCAAATATCTGATTTTAATTGGGTGTAGGCAACATTGTCATTTACTTACCAAGAATCTATCCAACTTCTCTCTTCCTTCCTAAAAAAACCTCATTAAAATATTTTTATGTAGGAAAAAATCCTATAACATAAAATCTACCCACTTAAATGTTTAAGTGTATATATACTATTATTAACTGTGTGTATATCATTAAACAGCAAATCTCTAGAACTATTTCATCTTGCATGACTGAAAGGCCATGCTGGGAGTGGGGAACTTGTGACCTTAAGGCTACATGTGGCCTCCTAGGTCCTTAAGTGTGGCCTTTTAACTGAATCCAAATTTTACAGAACAAATCCTTTTATTTTTAAAAAAACATTTTTGTTCATCTTTTATATTTTATTTTATTTTTAAAATGAATGTATTTAAAAAACCGAAATAAAATAAAATAAAATAAATTTCAATGAAATAGTCCTCCCAGATAGACTAGCACAATTAGAACATTAATAAGCCATAAGAGCTAAATTGACAGCTGCTAAACTCATGGTTTATTTCTAACTTCCCCCACCTAACTGGTGTCACTACCTCATGAAGCTGGTGGGCAAGTTTATGGAGTTGAATATGCCAGTCTGATATCAGCTTTTGACAGAGGTGTAGTGTGTTTCTGTTTGAAGTGGAATTTATGAATAGTTGCACAGCTCAACAGTGTTTTTTTTAATTCTGTCTGCTTAACAGCTCATCATGTCAAAGAAGACCAACAGATCACTGATGGAAGACAACAGATGATTTAATGAGGATTGGGAATTGCAATATTATCATGTATCTGGCAAAGATAAGATGATTTGCTTGCTTTGTAATACTTCAATATCAATATTAAAGAAATTCAATTCTCATCACCATTATAACACTCAAAAGGACCATAAATATTTTAAATTAGGGGGACAGGTGTGAAAGTTTGTATTGCAGAAATTAAAAGAGGAAAAGAAAAGCAAAAACAATCTTTTCAAGCAGGAAAAAGACCTGGAAATAATGCCAATGAAGCAACTTATAAAGTAGCTTATATACTCAGGAAATAAGGAAAGCCACTGAGTTATATAGAAATTATAAAAGAATGCATTGTCACATTTGTAGAATGCTTAGACCCTGATTATGCTTCAAAGTACAAACAACTACCTCTTTCAAGAAACATAACTGATTGGCCACATGAATTAATTAGCCTTCAACTTAATAGAACAACTTCATGCAATACTTCAAAAGGAAAATATTTTTATTCAATCACTTTGGATGAAAATTAACGGATACTACTGACTCGGTGCAGGTTTTATACTTCATTTGGGTCATAACAGAAGATTTTCTTTGCTATGAAGAGTTACTTGCTTTGGGCACTCTTGCAAACAGAATGTGGGGAATAGATATCTTCAACAACTTTCAAGATAAATATCATGAAGTTGGACAGAATATGGTAAATTGAGTGAGTGTATGTACAGATGGTTCACCTTCCAAGACAGGAAAACACGGAGGGTTTATTTCACAGACTTAAAAAAGGTTTTAACAGATCCAGATGTTCTCATTTCTTTTCATTATATTTTGCATCAGCAAAATCTCTGCGCTAAAGCTACTATTTTAAGTGACACCTTGCAACAAGTTATAAGTATTGCTAATTATATTCACACAAATGCAACACAGCATCATCAGTTTCATAACATGCTAAAGTTGAATATTGAGGTATTCAGTGTGGATTTGCCATATCATTCTAAAGTACATTGACTATCACAGGGACAGGTGTTAGCCAAAATTTTTTCTCTATATGAGAACATATAGTTAAATTTTATGAAGAACAGAATCAGCAAGGGAAATTATTGATAAAAGATTTCTATAGAAATGCAACATTTCAGTGTGATATCATGTCAAATCAAAACAACTTGAATATTTCTTTGCAAGGTAAAACTAAGTCTAAACATGATATGTGGCAAAAAATCCAAGGATTTTGAAAAAAGCTATCTTTTCTTCAAAACTCTTCTTCAAAAGGAAATTTCAGATGAGCATTTTTCCCCAGTTAGCAAAGGTCATTGATGAGCAGGATGATATATGTGATTCATTTGAAGAATACACAGCTGTTACAGACCTATTAATTGGAGAATACGATGCAAGGTTCACTGAATTTGAGAATCGTGACATCACACTCAAATTAAAATTTCAGCCTCACTTAGTTGATATCGCCAAGGCACCTAAAGAACTACAGATGGAATTGATTGAGCTCTCAGTAGATGACATTTTAAAGTCATTGTTTGATGCTAAGAAAGATCCGATTGAAATATGGAAAAATGCAGCAGAATACCCACACGTTTGTCAACCTGCCCAAAAAAATGGTTTCTTGCTTTTCAACTAATTATTGCTGTGAATTTACATTCTCCTAGCTAACCCAAATGAAGACTCCCTTAGGGTCACAAATGACTAATGCCCATCTAGAGGATCAGCTGAAACTGTGGACCTCTATGCTACAACCAAATATTTAAATGCTTTCCAACAAAATGCAGACACAACAAAGTCATTTAAAGCTTAGTTGACTTTAAAATTAACAAATAGTTTTCATTTTTTGAAGTTATTAAGTATATAGTAATTAGATTTTTACAAAATAATGTACATTTTAAAGTACATCTAATGATGTTTCTTGAATACGGCCTTATTTGATTACAGCTAAATTAATGCAGCCTTCCACCATGAAAAGGTTCCTCACCTTCGCACCATACTCATTGGATCAGGGTCTCACTCTTCCTCAGGCTAGAATTGGGGTCTCACTCTTGCTCAGGCTAGTCTTGAATTCCTGGCCTTAAGCAATCCTCCGGCCTCAGCGTCCCAAAGTGCTAGGATTACAGGAATGAGTCACTGTGCCTGACCTAGTTTTGCTAATTTGTTCTATTATTTCTTTATTCATTTCATTTATTTTGCTTTAATCTTTATTACTTCCTTTTTGTGGTATCTTTGGGCTTTTCCTGATTCCTCGAAGTGTAAAATTAGGTGGTTTATTCAAGATCTTCCTACTCTTGTTATGTAGGCATTTACTATTATAAACTTCCCTCTTAGAACTGCTTTTGCTGCATCCCACAAGTTTTGGTATGTTTTGCTTTCATCTTTGTTTGTCTCAAGATATTTTCTAATTTCCTTTTTGATTTCTTCTTTGACCCACTGGATGTTCAAGAGTGTGTTAATGTCCACATAATTATGAATTTTCATTATTGATTTTCAGTTTTATTCCATTGTGTTCAGAAAAGATACTTCAGGTCAGGCACAGTGGCTCGTGCCTATAATCCCAGCAGTCTGGGAGGCCAAGGCAGGAGGACTGCTTGAGGCCAGGAGTTCTAGGGCATGGTGAACTGTGATCACATCCCTGCATTCCAGCCTAGGTAACAGAGCGATATCCTGTCTTAAACAAAAAAAAAAAAAAAAAAAAAGAAAAATAGAAAAAAAGATACTTGATAATTTGATATGATATTGATTATTGATATGATGTCAATGTTCCCAAATTTGTTAAGACATGTTTTGTGACCTAATATGTGATCTATACTGGAGACTGTCCCATGTGTGTGTAAAAATAATTCTACCATTAGGTAGAACATTCTACCATTAGGTAGAATGTTCTCTATATATCTGTTAGGTTGTTAGGTCTATTTGGTCTGTTGTGTTGTTCAAATCCTATTTTTACTATTGATGTTCTGTGCAGATATTCTACTCATCATTTAAAGTAGGGTATTGAAATCTACAAGTATTATTTCTCTTCAATTCTGTCAATGTTTGTTTCATATATTTGGATATTCTGAAGTTGGTTACATACATACTTGTAACAGTTATATATTCTTAGAGAACTGATCCTTTTTATGTCTTATGCTTATGTGATACGCTTTGATTCTTCTCTCATTTTCTTTTGTATATCTTCTATAGATATTTTCTTAGTGGTTACTATGGGGCTTTTATAAAACATCTTATAGTTATAACAATTTATGTAAGATGATAAAAATTCATCTTCAATCTTATACAAAAACTCTACTATTTTACTTCTCCTTTCCACATTTTATGTTGTTTATGTCACGAATTGCATTTTTATATTTTGTATCCATTAACACGTTTATATAATTTATACTTTTGTCTTTTAACTTCTATACTAGAAGTAAAAGTGATTTATGCACAACCATTATGGAATAATTATATTATTCTGTACTTGTCTATAAGTTTATCTTTACCCGTGAGCTTTATACTTTTATATGCTTTCATGTTGCTGTCTACCATCCTTTCATTTCAACTTGAAGGACTCTCTGTGGAATTATTTGTAAGGCAGGTCTAGTGATGATTAACTTCCTCAGCTTTTGTTTATCTAAGAAAGTCTTTTTTCCTTTATATTTGAAGGAAAGTTTTGTCAGATGTAGTATTACTGGTTGGCAATTTATTTTTTTAATTTTAGCACTTGGAATATGTCATCCCACTCCCTTCTGTCCTGTGTGGTTTCTGCTAAGAAATCTGCTTCTGGGGTTTCCCTCAAATGTGACAAATTGCTTTTCTCTTACTGATTTTAAAAATTTCTATCTTTGATTTTTGATAATTTGACTATAATGTGTCTTGGTGTGGAATTCTGTGTGGAATTCATCTCATTTGGAGTCTGTTGGGTTTCTTAAACATGGAAGTCTATTTCTTTTCCAATATTTAGAATTTTTCAGCCATTATTTCTTTTAAAAAACTTTCTGACTCTTTCCCCCTGCCTTTTTTAAATAAAACTTCCATTGTGTGCATATTGGTTGACTTCATGGTATCCCACAAGATACTAGATAATTTTGAATAATGTCTTTGAGTTTGCTGATTCTCTCTGTTTTTTTAGTTCAGTTATTGTATTCTTTAGCTGAAAATTTTCTTTTTGATTCTTTTTTTTTCTATCTCTTTGTTGGTATTCTCATTTGGTTCATGCATCATTTTCCTGAGCTCATTCAGCAACTTTATGACAATTATTTTGAATACTTTGTCAGGTAATTCATATCTTTCTGTTTCTTTAGGGTCAGTTTCTGGAGATTTGTTTTCTGACTGGGTCAGGTTTTCCTTTCGTTGTCAGTTCCTTGGAAAGTTTTCCTGAAAAACCAGAATTTTGGATTCATACTCCACTCTTCCATTCCCTCTCTCCCACCTCAAGGGAGAGGCCACCAAGTTATATAATCTTCTGCCTACTATCATACAGGCCATCTGGAGTAGCAGTAAGCCACCAAATTCTCTTCTGTTCTCAGTGGCCCCCAGGCATCTACAATATGCCAGGTGCTCTGAGTACTTCAAGACATATGGCACAGAAACAATTCCCTCAACCAGCCCCCCCCCCCAAAAGTTAGCATGTTGGATACATGCTCCAATTCATTCCCACCCAAAAGAGAAGCCAGTAGTTGGTGGTTTTCTCCCACTCATTGTATGCTGAGCCTGGGAGAGAGACTATGGCAAGTTAATGCAAGCTGGTTCAAACTATCACCTTTATTCCCAGTGTCTCCCAACCTGGTGTCCTTTCCTGACAGTGTTTAGATTCAGGCAAAGCATGGATCAGTCCCTCTGGCAGCCCTACTAAAGGTCTGAACTTTAGACATATGTCTCAGTTTTTTCTTTCCTTTCTCAGGGAAAATCCGGGGGTTAGAACTTTCCTCCCAATCACACTGTGCTAGCCTGAGTGGCGGGACTACAGTGAGAGGGTGGCACACGTTTCCTACCATCTTCGATGCAGATAGCGTCATGCTCACCTGGGGTACAGGAACCTCTTAACTGGTTTCGGGACTTCTCACAAAGGTATTTGGTCCATGTGTTATTGTTGAGTCAGTGTCTTAATGTGGGTAATCAGGTTGTAGAGCTTCCTATTCTGCTATCTTGCTCTGTCAGAACTGAATTATATTCATTTATCCATCCCACCCCATTCATTCCCTAACTCTCAAGGGAATTAACTCCAATACCAGATCCAGGAATGGGCCTGACTGTTCTCAGGGTCATTTCATCCCTTCTACCAGTGGTATTAGTTTTGTTTAGGCCAATTTAATCCAAGGAAAATATTGCTGTTGTTAGAGGGTTTTAAAAAATTTGAAAAAGTCTGCCTTGCTCTTCTGGGAGAGCCTCCAGAAGCAATGTTATTTCTCACTCCCCAGCATGTGAACAAGGAAGCATCAAGCTATTGAAAGGCATCCTAGGGCCATGAAGAAACTGGTGTTAGGTTGAAAACAAAATTATGTATGACTGTACAGACTGACTAAAAGAAACTGAGCTTTGGATAACATATGTGGTTCCATGAATCAATCAGAGCTGAAGCCCACCCTTAGCTTTGAATTTCTTGCAATGTGAATCCTTATTGTACAAGTTTGAATCACATATTGATATTTGCAGACCAAAGCACATGAGATGAACTAAAGAATGTCATTAACTTCTATGAAGCTTAATTCTCTGATCTGTAGGTTTCCCAACATGAAAATATGATAATGTTTGTAAAGCTTTTACTACAGTGTCACACACATTCAGTTCTCAATTAGTTCATTTTCTTGAATTAGTTTCTCAATTAGTTCTTCCTTGGATACTGAGATTCAGCACTTCTTTCTCCACATACTCTTAGATTTATCAAAGAAAGCACTTCCTGTTTCTCATTTCCAGAGGTAAAAACAAATGAACCTCTCATGGTTCCCAAAAGTAAAGATTACAGTTCCTCTATTAGAAAAATGTTTTTTTCCTCTTTTGTTCCCAGTAATAAGATTAGTCCAAATACTTTTTCAATTCCCACCTCCGCAACTCTAGCCCCAATTTTTCTACAAAGTTTTAAGTTCATTTGCTTAAGGTAACTGTTATTTATTATGTTATAAAAATTGGGGTATAGGAACATATGATCTAGAACTTACCATTTGTATTCCAAGTCTAAGACCAGAAATAATGTTCCCCAAAACTCCACAAACTATCTTTACTCCATAGTTTTTACACAAAATCAAGGGAGAAAATGTACTACCATGGTAGACACTCAACTAAACCACTGTATTTAAGTCAGCCAAAAATATATAAATGCATATGCAAAAGTAATGGGAGACCTGAAGCCTGCATATTATCATTCATAGTTGAAGACAGCAATTGGTTTAGTAATTTCTACTCTGCAAATTGTGATTTAAACTTCTGTCTCTTTTTCATAGAAACCTTGGACTATCAATCAGATGAACACTATGCCACGTAATAAGCTAAAATGGATTTAAGCTGATACAATAAAAGTTGAATATTTCCTCTTGTGAAAGATTTGTGCATTTATGAACTATATCATTTGTATGATTTGTGAAGTCATTGGATAAATAACACTGATACAAATAGCGTCCATTGTGTGACATAGAAGATTTTTAATTTTAAGTGTTGTCAGGCAGTGTTTATGATACTTTAAAATTTTTATATAGTTGGTGACAAATTATAATTGAAGAGACAGCTAGGTCTAATATAACTTTAGTATAGATTTTTGCTCTCAGAACATTATCAAAGCCATTTTTCCAATTTAACACACATCACTGCCCTTCACTTATAGATTTAGCTTCTTCCAAGTTATTTTTACTTCTCCTACCTACATTTTCTTTCTACACAGAGTTACATTATTTTTGAGGCATCAATAAAAGCAGTTTGGGACTACATAGTTTTAAGCAATATTGGTCATATTGTTTTTTAATCTATCAATGTCCATAGCTCTTAAAATGGACCAAAACCTCTGTGGGGGAAAAAAGCATACAAATCTAAAGCAGAAAGTTCTGATTCAATAGTATATGGAGCTGACTACACCCTATGTGTGTTTGTTGCTAATAAGGCACTTTAAGAAGATCATTAACTCTTGAAGACTGTTTAATTGCAGTTCACAAAGGACTATATGTTTATCCTGCATGCAAATAGCTGTTCCTGCAATAAATTACTGATTTATATTTGTATTACTTATTTTATTCCATAGCATATTTGTCTTATAGATCTATTACATAAGCATCCAATTCAGGAGCAAAAGATTATAATAGAATAATGGGTTAAGAATGAATATAGCTTAAACAATTTTATGTCAATAAATAATTTTATGTTAAAGTATTTATTGAATTCTTTAGCACCAGGCTAACTTGGGGAAAGAATAAAAATTATAAGGCACAGTTCCTATTTTAGGATTTAGTTGAGAAAAGAGAATAAAGGTTTTGCAGATACACACACATACATATATGTATTATATAGAGCCATATTATATATTATTATATAGTTATACTAATTATAACTATATAGTTATATAATTATATATTATTTATATATCATATAATATACCTTTAATATACATGCAATGCATCTTGTATTTATATATAAATTTATTTATATACATTTATATTACATATTTATATATATAATACATAAAACATATATATAATACATATTATATAATATAGATTATCTTATATACAATACTATAACTATATATAAGATAAAGTATCAAGATTGAGTTTTTTTTTCAGTCAGTCAACAAACTTTTTGGAGTAGAACAGAGCTTGGTACATTTTTTTCTGTAAAGAGCCAAATAGCACATATTTCAGGCTTTGCAGGCCTTATAGATTCTGTTGGAGCCATTCTACTCTGCAGATGTATAATAGGAAAATGAAAGAGTGTGACTGTGTTCTAATAATACAGACATTCTTTCTGCAACCTACAAGGCTCTATATGACCTGGCCTCTTGTTTGCTCAGTGTCATCTCCAAGCCCTTGCTGCCCATACGCACAGGGACTCCATGCTTACAGCCACCACCACAGGGCTTAGTAGTTGTTTCTACCTGTAATTCTCTTTCCCCAGATATCTGCATGACTTGCTTCCTTGCCTCCTTCAAGTCTTTATTCATATATCACCTTCTGAGTGAGGCCTTTCTTACCATGCTATTTAATACCATGATAGATAACATTGAGACCTCCTGACAACCTTGTGAAATGTTTTGTATTTTGCTCCATGGCACTGATTTAGCCCAGTGGGTGTGAAGAGCACAGATATTAGAAAAAGAATGGCTGGGTTGAATTCCAGTTCTTTTATTTACTGCTTGTATGACTTTAGGCCAATTATTTCATCTTTCTGTGGCTCATTTTCCTTCATTAATAAAATGGGCACATTAACAGTGCATACTTCATGCAGCTGTTCTGAGGTAATTAGTTAATATATGTAAAATTTTAGAGAGGTGTTTGGCACTTCAGCTCGTAGGATTGTTGTCTACCTTATTACTAATTTCTTATCATCTATCTCCCTCCACTAGAATATTAACTCCACTGGTGTCTTCTCTGGTCATCATTGTACTCTCAGTACCTAGATCAGTGACTGTCACAGAACAGGTGCCAAATTAACATTGTACTGAATGAAATTTCTAAAACACTAGAGGAATAAAAAGAAATAATCCAGCAGAAGGCAGGAAAGCATAAGCATAAGAAAAGAAAAATATATGAAAAAGAGAAAACATATAACAAGTTGCAGAAATAATATCATATCATTCATTAACCATTAATTGTAATTATTAACTCTGCTATGTAAAAATTGGTTAAATCCATCTATGAAAAAACATATTCTTTTTAAAAGAAATCCAGCAATATGATGCTGATAAGAAACACAGAACACTCACACTCATACATACACACATAATACACACAGATTGAATAAAAAATAATGAGAAAAGATATAACTTGCAAAAACTAGCCAAAAGAAAGTTGTGGTAGAATGTTAATTTTAGACAAAATATTAAGTTAAGGCAAAATCCATTGAAAGAGATAAAGAAGTATATAAAAATTAAATTTAAATTGCATGAAAAATATACAACAATGATGAACTTGTATGTACCTAAGATATATGTGCAAGAATTTTTATTTTAGCACTATTTATAATAGCAAAAAAATGGCATATTTACTTACTTAAAAACCATGAGATAAATTCAAATTTTAAAATATATCTTCATATGCCACATTTGTAAAATATATAGATAGGCTTATATTTCCATAGAAAAAGAAACTAGAAAGACAGTCATCAAATATTTAGCAATAGTTGTTATTTCTAAATCATAGAATTCCAAGTGTTTTTAGTTTTTAGTTTATTTTTTTTCAAATATATCTTTCCTAATTTAAAATAATGGACATTACATGTAATTTTGAAAACTAGGAAAATATAATTTTTAATTCAAACATTTACCAGCAAATCATGGAAATTTATTCTTAAATATATATATATATGCATGATGCCTTCAGCATTAACTTTTGTTTTGTGGGAGGAGCTGCTCATTGCCATGCTTATAAAACTACTATTGTCAATTGAATTTTGGATACATTCTAATGTTTCTATTTCTTGGTGTCTCTAACCTTAGTTCAGTACAGCAATTTTAGCCACATAACCATAGTACAAATTCTTCACATATTTACTGAGAATATAAATATTCATTAGCATGTCTTATTTCCCTCCAGGGTAACTTCAGTCTAAATCACCACCCACCGACTCCAGGCTCTGTTTCTACACTTTGACTTTGCAGTGGAGAGGGCATGTTATTTATGTTTTCACACATATATTCTATACATTTGGAATGATATGAAAATTCCCCTGCTCTCGTTATCACTCATTTAAAACGTTCCACACAATAACACAGAAGAAATGGTTTGAGAAGAAATAAAATGGATTTCAGTTGCTACATTTTAAAGATCTAACCAGAAATGTCTGAATGATTTTTTTAAAAAACTATATTGTAAATGCAATTCTATTGTCATGCTAAAGGGATATTTCCTGCACCCATGGGTGGCACTTTCTCATTAGTTACCTCAGGTGTCTTAAGTTATTTTTTTCTTTATTTTATTTTATTTCAGAGTATTATGCGGGTACAAAGGCTTTGGGTACATAAATTGCCTTTACACCAACCGAGTCAGAGCTACCAGTGTGCCCATCCCTCAGACAGTGCACACCTCATCCGTTAGATGTGAGTTTACCCATCCCTTTCTCCCCCAGCACCTGCTCAACACCTGATGAATGTGACTTACATATGTACACATAAGTTTTGATCGATTAGTACCAATTTAATGATGAATCCATGTGTTAGTTTTTCCATTCTTGTGATACTTCACTTAGAAGAATGGGCTCCAGCTCCATCTAGGATAATAACAGGGGTGTTAGTTCACCATTTTTTAAATATATATATCCCTTTTTTTATATCCCTGTCCTCCTTTCCCCTCCGCCTTCTTGATTTCCAAACATTTTTACTTCCTTTTATGCCCATGCATGCACATCAATTGGTTCCAAATTATTAGAGAGTACATGTGGTGTTTGTTTATACATTCTTGAGATACTTCACTTAGGATAATGGTCTTCAGTACCATCCAAATTGCTGCAAAAGACATTAATTAATTTCTTTTTATGGCTGAGTAGTACTCCATGTTATGCATATGCTACGTTTTATGAATCCACTCATGGACTGATGAGCACTTGGGTTGTTTCTATGCCTTTGCAATTGTGAATTGTGTTCTATAAACATTCTAGTATAGATGTCTTTTTTACAGAATGTCTTTTTCCTTTGAGTAGATACCCAGTAGTGAGATTGCTGGATCAAATGGTAGTTCTACTTTTAGTTCTTTGAGGTATCTCCATACTGCTTTCCATAGAGGAAAGCCAGAAAATGACTCAACCAAGAAAGAAAACTATAGGCCAATATCCTTTTTGCATATAGATGCAAAAATTCTCAATAAAATCCTAGCAAATCAACATTGTTAAAATGTTCATATTGACCAAAGTGATTTACAGATTCAATGCAATCCCCATGAAAATACCAATGTTATATTTCAAAGATGTAGAAAAAAAATAATTCTAAGCTTCATTTAGAACCAAACAAGAGCCCAAATAGCAAATGCAATCTTATACATAGAGAACAAATCTGGAGGCATCACATTAACTGACTTTAAGTTATACGACAAGGCTGCATAGACCAGTGGAACAGAATAGGGAAACAGAAATAAAACCATGTACCTATAACCAACTGATCTTTGAAAAAACAGACAAAAACATACACTGAGAAAAGGAAGCCCTATTCAAAAACTGGATAGCCACATGCAAAAGAATGAAACTGGACCCCTATCTCTTGCCATGTACAAAAATTAATTCAAGATGGTTAAAAGATTTAAATTTAAGGCATAAAAATATAAAAATTCTAAAAAAAAAGAGAAAAACTCCTTTAGACATCAGCCTAGGCAAAGAATTTATGACTAACATCCCAAAGGCAAATATAGCAATAACAAGAACAAATAAATGGATGTTGATTAAATTAAAAAGCTTCTGCACAGCAAAGGGAATAATAAACAGAATAAATGACAACTTATACAATGGGAGAAAATGTTTGCAAACCATACATCCAATAAAGGGTTACTACCAACAATATACAAGGAACTCAAACAAATCACTAAGAAAAAAACAAACAACTCCATTAAAAAATGGACAAAAGACATGAACAAAAGTTTTTCAAAGGGAGCTAGACAAGTGGCCAAAAAAATATGAAAAAATGCTCAACATCACTAATCATCAGGAAAATGCAAATTAAAATCACAATGAAATATCACCTTAGCCCTGTTAGAATGGCCATTATTAAAAAGTCAAAAAACAACGGATGCCAGCTAAGATGCAGAGAGAAAGGAACACTTACTGACTATTGGCAGAACTGCAAATTAGTACAACTTCTATGGAAAACAGTATGGAGATTTCTCAAAGAACTAAAAATAGATTTACCATTCAATCTAGCTATTCACCCAAACAAAAATAAGTCATTTTGTCAAAAAGACATCTGCACTCAAATGTTTATTGTAGCACAATTCACAGTTGCAAAGATGTGGAATCAACTCACATGCCCATCAAGCATGAGTGGATTAACAAAATGTGAGATATACCATGGAGTACTACTCAGCCATAAAAAGAAATTAATTAATGTCTTTTGCAGCAATTTGAATGGAGCTGGAGCACATTATCCTA
Organism: Mirza zaza; assembly: GCA_008750895.1. Taxonomy (NCBI): domain Eukaryota; kingdom Metazoa; phylum Chordata; class Mammalia; order Primates; family Cheirogaleidae; genus Mirza; species Mirza zaza. The sequence continues at coordinate 47,613 of VSMD01010909.1, forward strand.
AGTGAAGTATCTCAAGAATGGATAAACAAACACCACATGCACTCTCTAATAATTTGTAACTAATTGATGGGTACGCAAGGGCATAAAAAGAAGTAAAAATGTTTGGAAATCAAGAAGATGGAGGGGAAAGGAGGAAAACCTACCTAACAGATACAATGAATACTATTTGGGTGATGGGTACACTGACAGCACTGACTCAAGCATTATAAAAACTATTCATGTAACAAAAACATTTGTAGTCCCTTAATATTTTGAAATTTTAAAAAATTAATTTTCTGCTTTGTTTTTTTTTAAAGACACCTGCACTTGAATGTTTATTACAGCACAATTCACAATTATAAAATGTGGAATCAACCTAAGTGACCATTGATTGATGAGTGGATAAAGAAAATTTGGTGTATATATCATAGACTACTGCTCAGCAATGAAAAGAAATGAAATAATGTCATTTGTAGCAACTTGGATAGAACTAGAGACCATTATCCTAAGTGAAGCATCTCAGAAATGGAAAAACAAATACCACATGTACTCACTAATAATTGGGAGCTAACTGATGAACATAAAAGGGCACAAAGGGATCTAAAGGACACTGGAAACCAAGAAGGAGGGAGGATGGGAGGAAGGTGAGTGGTAAACTTACCTTCCAGCTATAATGAACACTATTCTAGTGATGGGCACAATAAAAGCCCCTACGTAAGCATTATACAAGGTATCCATGTAACAAAAATATTTGTAGTCCCTTAATATTTTGAAACTTTAAAACACACAAAAAAAAGAACAAAAAAAGAAAGAAAAAATGTTTTTCTGTGCATCCTCTTTGTACTCAACCACTCCTCCCCTCCACCAACCCTTGGCAACCACTGATATGTTTTCTTTCTCTATAGTTTTGCTTTTTCCAGAATTTCACATGAAATAATATTATATGTAGCCTTTGGGAAGAAAACAAAACCTCAGCTCTCTCCCCCAGCACACCCAGACACACACACCCATTTAGCATGATTAATGAGAATAAATACATTCACAGATGTAAGTAAATAAAAAAATATTTTTCCCTGAACAGACACATTATTTTTCGAGAACAAAAATTAGTTCTACTTTCTGGAAAATCTTTAGTACTATTTTCAACGAGCCTTCACTGTAATGGTTTAATATAATTTATCATTCTACACATCTGTCAACAAAGAAAGGGGTTTCACTTTTCCTCAAACTTTTCACTTTGAATAAATATTACAACTGATGAACATTTAGGTTTTATTTTATTTTATTTTTTTTGAGACAGACTCTTGCTTTGTTGCCCAGGCCAGAGTGAGTGCTGTGGCATCAGCCTAGCTCACAGCAACCTCAAACTCCTGGGCTCAAGCAATCCTCCTGCCTCAGCCTCCCGAGTAGCTGAGACTACAGGCATGTGCCACCATGCCTGTCTAATTTTTTCTATATATATTAGTTGGCCAATTAATTTCTTTCTATTTATAGTAGAGATGGGGTCTCGCTCTTGGTTAGGCTGGTTTCAAACTCCTGACCTTGAGCAATCCACCTGCCTCGACCTCCCAGAGTGCTAGGATTTCAGGCGTGAGCCACCGCGCCCGGCCAACATTTAGATTTTAAATGCTCTTGATTAACCTCTTGACTTCGATCAAAGAATACAAAATGATACAAAGTTAGACATGTGTAGGATGTGTCACAGGACCCTGTTCAGTGGGACAGGCTGGTTTATAAGTGCAGTCCCCTGAGGAATGAAGAAAAAGAGGAAATTACATATTATAAGAATCTACTATTTGACCAGACTAAACATACCATCAATAAATTACCTCATTTCGTTGCCATAGTTATTAAGTTTATATCTTCTTGCTAATGAGGAAATTGAAATTCAGAGAGGTATGTAATTTGTTAAAATGTGCATATTAGTTAACTATAAAACTGGAATTCATGCCTAGGTCCAACTCCAATGTCCTTATAGTTTCAAGTATGCAATTATTCCTCTATTTTATGCTTATATTCAAATGCAGTACGGGATATATGTATTTGCTAAATACAGTTTTCTTTTAAACATGTTGTGAATAGTGTATGTTTGCATATGCCCAGACTGCATGATCACGAATAAACTCCCCCAAAACACAAGTCTTAGCCAGAACGAGCCTTCATTGATGGTAAGTAAAAGATATCACATACAGCAATATGTAGCAGAGGCCTTGAACTATCAGATACAAATTCCTAAGTCTGTTTTCTGCACTGGGATATGTTGTGGGTCCATGATGATGAGTCAACTGAGGGGAAGTGCAACTAAAGGAAACCCTGTAGTTTTGAGGTGTGTACACTTTTTGTATCATGCTCCATTCTGGCTACATGACTAACTGTCATTCTTCAGTGCACCTGTAGTTCATATATTGCAAGTTTGGTTACATAAACAGATTGAACGACCAGAAATAAAGGCTTTTAAATGCATTCCCAGATCATTAGTTAGTATATATCAACACATGCAAGATCTTCATTTATCTTCTAGCTAATAAATGCCATAAGTTAACATTAGCAAAGGCTTCAAGTTGGAGTCAAACCAATATCAGATGTTTTTGAAGAGGAAAGGTGTAAGGACTCCCTGTTAACTCTTTCTCTCCCATAGATTTTATTGTGTAAAGACGGGCTAATTTTTACCAGGATCTTGAAAAACATGGAAAGACCAATACACTCTTCTGCCTAAAAACAGTGGACATTTATAATTGTCTATATAACACATATATAGATTTATAGCAATTGAATACATTTACATATCATTTTTGGTATAATAACACTTCTTCAGAATTAAGACATTAAGTTACTGATTGCTATTTTAATGTGTCTGGGACCAAGCTTCTGAGAGTCTACCTAGAGGAAATAAGAGGCCCTGGAAAGGCTCTCAAAGATATTCTCCCCCTCAGTTATGCCAATTAAAGGTTATTGAGTTTTCGAGACCTCTCTTTGGGCCATCAATCATTCACACTTCAACATGAATTAATCAGTTAATTTTGATATGTTTCTTGCTCTATGTTAGCAGATTTGGTTAAAGAAGAATGTATAAAGAAACTACATGTATTTTGAAGACACATGGGCCCTAGAGTCTATACATGGCAATGTGAGGGCAGTGACCAATTTGAGGATGGAAAAAATTGAGAAAATGTCAATACAGAATCAGGAAGAGAAAAGGACTGGGAAAATACCCAACACACATCAAGCTTCCTAGCAGTTTTGACAATGGCAAATCTTGGTGGTGTCCCCATGACTATGCCACTGAAACCAACGTCTGGGCTACCATATGTTGTTGGTCCTTGCAACCACCATTCTTCACTCTGCCTTAATTTGTATGTCAGCTAGGAGCAATAGCTTTACATAGTTAATATCTCTCTATATAGAAATAGGGCCACTAAAGTTTCCCTTCAATCCTTTAGTCAATTCAGGAATGTAGGGAATGTATTATCTAACAGTAGTAAATAAGGAGAGAAGTTGACTTTAGTATAAATGTAGTTCTGACTAGAGGAGATATTATGTCCACAACTGGAAAATAAAAGAATAAACTGCAATGAGAAAGAAACAAAGTAAATAAAAGAGGTCATGGAAATAAAAATTTGATTATTGAAATAAAAATTCAACTGAGAATCTTATGATAAAATAAAGATCATCTACCAAAAATTAGAACAATTAAAAAGAGGTAAAAATGTAAGAGAAAATATAAAAAATAAAAACTTTAGAAGACAAATTTAGGCTATCAAAAATGTCATTAATAGAATTCCAGAAAAAAATAAAGGGATGAGAGGAACTCACTAACCAAAAAAAAAGAGAGAGAGAAAGACAACGAAAATCAAAATATCTCAAAGTGAAAGAAGGTCATAAGAATTTAGATTCAAAGGTATACAGCATTGAATGAAAAATAAAATAAAACAAAACTAAAAAGCCCTACATTAAGAAATTGTAGCATACCAGGAATGAAGAGCATGTCGTAAAAACTTTTAGAGGATTAAAGTGATCAAATTGAAAATGCTGCATGAAAATTCTTATCACTGTAACCTGATAGACAATAGAGTAATCCTCTCAAATTCTGAGGAAATACTTTTTCATTCTAGAAGTCCATAACTAGATAACTATCAATCATTTGGAAGATAAAATTGAAACATTTTCACATATACAGAAACCCCCAAAATTTACCTTCACACAATTTTCCTTAAGACACTGCTTAAGGCAATATGCTTCAGACCAAAAAAAAAAAAAAAAACCCTACAGCCAACACTTTTTGAGAGCCAATTTCTCCATTCTTCCTGCTTCTTTTTCAGTTTTAACATCTCTTCCAGTTGATTTGGTAATGATGATCCTAGCTCCTACTTCGAAGGTAATTTTGATTATTGAAACTAAACACCATTGCCCTTGCCAATAATTCGTTTAGGAAAAGACGAAAAAACAGAAGTCTGCAGAATAGCTTCTAGGGAAGATTTTGTTAGTCCAAAAATAGAAAAATAAAAATGAGACTCTGGATATTTCCATGCATGTGCATGAGCCCAGAACTGTGGAAGTATTTTTCCACACTATCAGCAGAAAGACAGTTGGCCAAAAATGATACACCAAGGATAGCAGGGCAGAAAAATGGAAAGTGATTACATTCTTATTGAAAACTCCTTTTTTCCCCTTTAACATTACCATGCTTTATTGTTTTAATTTCACTCATTAACATTTGAATTTTCTCATAAATTCATTTACACGCTGATCTTTCTCCTCAGTGGACCATCTGTTCTTTGAGAGCAGGGACCTTGTGTATCTCATTAATTGTTGTATCTTTATGACCTGGCTTATCGTAACCCCTCGGTAAATATTTCCTACTTGAATAAATGTGGGAGGAGGGATGAGATGATATAAATAAGCCAGCATAATAAGACATCAATATGTAAGGCATACAATTGATAAAGTAAAATATGAGCATATTATTTAGAAATGGAAAAACAGCCAGAGAAAAAATAGTTAAAATATTTAAAAGTGATTGAGTTGCCTCTTTGGAGGCATTATCAGTAGTCAAATATGGATTTTCTAGTGTTTCAAACTGTATTTATAATATTATTTTTCTGTGCTTTCTCTATGATAACATTTCCTGAGGATAACATATCCTCAATCCATTTTTTTAACCACTTATACTTGTCTTCCTAGTCCTTCCATGCTGAGACTGAAGATCATAAATTGAGGAACATGATACAACAAATTCATTTCTTATACAAATGAACATAATATTTGGATAAATCGTTACTCTGCAGGTAATGCCCTTACTGGTATTTTATGCCTTTAAAACTTTTTTCTAAGACTCAAGAACAGAAGTCTGAAACTGACTGATCTGCTGGAATGTTGGCCTACTCTTTCACTGCCAACCAAGAGCTCAACTATGACTTTAAGCTTATTGCAGAAAACAGGAAATTTAAAGAAAAATATTTTTATCTATAAGCATACCAGTGTCCCTTAGCTATCTATAGAGAAAGAATTAGTTTTGCAGATGTCATAATAAAAAAATAACATTTTCATTATAGTTTTATATTTCTGGGAGAAGTAACAAGGATTCACTTAGTGTTTAAAAAATAATGCCTGAAGGAAAATATATACTTTTAATTAAAAAAAAAAATTTAAAGGATACTGAAACCAAATTAAATTTCCTTGGGGTTTTAATTTTATCCCAGGCTAAAGGAAATATTACAGAAGGAATTTCCCTTTAATTTCATAATGTAGGCAGATTTAAGACATTTTTCTGTGTGCCATTTACTATTTACTCCCAATGTCTCTTGTATTGTAACTCCTGCTGTTCTGAAGACAATAGAGTTTTTCCTACCAAACTAGATAATCTATACCCTAACACTGAAGCATAGTGATTTTTTGGTTTCTCTCAGAATAGACTAAATGATTTGCGGAACAAAAATCCTTGATGAACTGTGTAAACAGCGTTTTATGTGCTTAATAAAAGCCTTTACATTCACCAACAAAAGTGAGAAACAATGTTTCCATTTAAGCCTAAAACAGCTTGGGTGGAGGGAGGTGTAAAATATGACAATGACCAAAGGATAAATAGAGTTGAAATCATTTCAAGCATTTTTAAAATGGCAGCAAAATCTGTATATACTAGTTATTTCCTTTTAAAGTCTTATTTTAAGGAACATTTATTTTCAGCAATATGATGGACTAGGTGCCTATTTAACTCTATAAATAACATCTTTTCAAATGTATCCATGAGTTGGCATGTGAGGACCAATTTATACATTAGATTCATTGTTTTTCTTCTAGGATAAGACTGGAAAGCAGGGGACAAAGCCAAGTCAAATCTGTGTTGAAGAATCTGATAGGAGACTCTCATAACATTGGAATCTTGAAGGACTCCAACCACTATACAAGAATTAATTAAAAATAAATGCTCTCAAGGGTGCGGTGGGGAAAAATGCCTGTCTTGAAACTTGGCCCTAAAGTATAGGAAAGCAAATGCGCAATAACAACCAAGACACACTTAGGGAGAAGAACAAGATGAAAGGGCTTGCCCTACAGGCCAATTCTTTCTTTAAGCTTTTCTGTTTATTACAATATCAATGCAACCAATAGCAACCAACAGACATTACTTATATATTGTTTCCCAACATTATCCCTCAGAGCCACATGATCATTAGGCATATTTTCTGCCTTGAAAATTATTTCAGGCAATAATTTTACCATACATTCACAGTTATTATATGCGTTACATGGATATTACAATTCTTCTTGCCTCTCATAACATTTTTCACTGTTGGCCAATGGTCATTAAGCAAATGCCACATATTTTAAGTTTTTTTTTTAATAGAACCCAATTCCTGCATCAATTTCTGTATATGACAGGATAGTATATATTGTCATAACAAAAACCCAAATATCAGAAAATAATACAACAGAGGTTTATTTTATACTCACACTACACATCTAATGTTGATCAGCAGTAATACTTTGTTCATTATAGTCACTCAGGAACTCAGGCTGATGGAGCCTCAATCATATGTTTCCATGACTACAACAGAAATGAAAGACAATATAGCAAAATATGTAATGGTTCTTAAAGCTTCAGGCAGGAAGGAACACCCATCATTTCTCCTCATGTATTACTGGTCATGATTTTAGTAGACCACATCAAACTGTCAAAAAGACAGAGAAATCAAATTCTATCATATGCCCAGAAAAAAAGAGAACATATATTTATGAAAATATTTAATTAATATCACACTAGCAGAAAATTGAAATCTTACCGAGTATCTTCTCAAACCTCAGCAGAATAAAACTAGAAATCAATTCCAAGAGGAAATCTCAAAATATACAAATACATGGAAATTAAACAACCTGCTTCTGAATAATCTCTGGGTCAGTGACTAAATCCAGGTGGAAATTAAAGAATGTTTCCAAATGAATGATAACAGTGACATGAGCTATCAAAACATCTGGGACACAGTAAAAGCAGTGCTAGGAAGGAAGTTTATAATGCTAAATGCCTACATTAAAAAAATAGAAAGATCACAAATTGGTAATGATCATTACATTTCAAGGAACTAGAAAAACAAGAGTAAACCAAACTCAAGGCTAGCAAAAGAAAAGAAATAACAAAGATCAGAGTAGAACTAAATGAAACTGAAAGAATACAAAATACTAATGAAATGAAAAGTTGATTCCTTGGAAAGATAAACAAAATTGATAGACCACTAACTGGATTAACAAATGGGGGGGGGGTGGGGAGAGGATTCAAATAAGCTCAATAGAAAGGAAAATGTAACATTATAACTATTACAACTGATACCACAGGAACTATGTGAACAAAAACTAGAAAATCTAGTGGAAGTGGATAAATTCCTGGAAATATATAACTCTCAAAACTGGAATCAGAAAGAAAGAGAAATCTTGAATAGACCGATAACAAGCAACTAGATTGAATCAGTAATAAAAATTCTCCAAACAAATGAAAGCTCAGGACCAGATGAATGCACAACTGAATTGTACCAGACCTTCAAAGAAGAATTGATACTAATCCCACTGAAACTGCTCCAAAAGATCAAGAAGGTGAAAAGCCACCCTAACTCATTCTATGATGCTAGTATTACCCTGGCACTAAAATCAGGAAAGAGCACAACAACAACAACAAAAACTGCAGGCCAATATTCCTCTGAACATAGATGTAAAAATTCTCAACAAAATACTAGCAATCTGAATCCAATAACATATCAAACAGATAACTCATTATGAGGAAGTTTGTTTCATCTCAGAGACATAAGGATGGTTCCACATATGCAAATCAGTAAATGTGATTAACCACATAAACAGAATTAAAACTAAAAAATGTATGATCATCTCAATACATGCAGAAAAACAATTTGATAAAATTCAATTCTGCCTCATGATAAAAATCCTCAACAAGTCAGACATAGAAGGAACATATCTCAAATTAATAACAGCCATATATGGCAAACCTATCACCAACATCATCCTGAATGGGGAAAAGTTGAAACCATTCACCCTAAGAACTGGAACAAGACAAGGGTACCCACTTTTACCATTTCTATTCAACATAGTATTGAAGGTATTAGCCAGGGTAATTAGGCAAGAGAAAGAAGTAAAGGGCATTCATATTGGAAAAACAGAAGTTAAACTATCTCTATTTGCTAATAATATGATCTCATACCTAGTAAATCCTGAAGACTCCTCCAAAAGTCTAGATTTGATAAACAAATTCAGTAAAGTCTCAGGTTACAAAATCAACATACGCAAATCAGTATCACTGATATACACCAATAATGACAAAGCTGAGAATCAAATCAAAAACTTAATTCCATTTACAATAGCTTTAAAAAAAGTAAAGTTCTAGAAATACACTTAACCAAGGAGGTGAAAGATCTCTACAAGGAGAACTACAAAACACTGATGAAGGAAATTATAGAAGACAAAAACAAAAGGAAAAACATTCTATCCATGCTCATGGATTGAAAGAATCAATTGTTAAATTGACATTGTTAAAATATCCATACTTACCAAAGTGATTTACAGATTCAATGCAATTCCCATCAAAATACCAACATCATTTTTCACAGAATTACAAAAATAATATTAAATTTCCTCTGGAACCAAAAAGAGCCCAAATACTCAAAGCAATCCCAAGCAAAAAGAACATGTTTAGAGGTATCACATTACCTGAAAATTATATTACAAGGTAATAGTAACCAAAAGAGCATGGCACTTGTATAAAAGTACACACATAGAAAGCCAAATACCTACAACCAAGTCACCTTTGCCAAAGCAGACAAAATTATACACTGTGGAAAGGACATCTGTCTGGTGCTGGGAAAATTGGATAACCACATGTAGAAAAATGAAACTGAATCCCTACCTCTCACCATATGCAAAAGTTAAGTCAAGATGGACCAAAGACTTAAAAATAAGACTGGAAGCAATAAAAATCCTAGAATAAAACCCAAGAAAAACTCTTCTGGGCATTAGCCTAGGCAAAGAATTCATGACTAAGACCCCAAAAGCAAATGCAACAAAAACAAAAATTATAACTGGGACTGAATTAAACTAAAATGTTTCTGCACAGCAATAGAAATAATCAACATAATAAATAGACAATCTACAAAATGGGAGAAAATATTCACAAACTATACATCTGACAAAAAATTAATATCTAGAATCTACAATGAATTCAATCAAATCAATAAGAAAAGAAAATAATTCCATTAAAAAGTGAGCAAATTACCTGAACAGACATTTTTCAAGAGAAGATATACAAATATGAAAAAAAAGACATGCAAATATGAAAAACTGCTCAGCATCACTAAACATAATGGAAATGCAAATTAGAACTATAGGAAGAGATCCCCTTATCCTTGTCACAATTTCCATTATTAAAAAGTCAAAAAACAATAGATGTTTTTACAGATGCAATGAAAAGAGAACACTTATACACTGTTGGTGAGAATGTAAATTAGTACAACCTTTATGGAAAATAGTATGAAGATTTCTTAAAGAACTAAAAGTAGATCCACCATTTGATACAGCCATGTCACTACTGGGTATCTACCAAAAGTAAAAGGAATCATTATATTAAAAAGATACCTGTACTCATATGTTTATTGCAGCACAATTCACAACTGCAAAGATATGGAACCAATCTAAGTGCCCATCAATTAAGGAGTGAATAAATAAAATGTGGTATATATACACCATGGAATACTACTCAGTCATAAAAAGGATGAAATAATGCCTTTTGCAGCAACTTGGATGGAAATGGAGGCCATTATCCTAAGTGAAATAATGCAGGAATGGAAAACCAAATACTAGCCAGGTGTGGTGGCTCATGCCTATAATAGCACTCTGGGAGGCCAAGGTGGGAGGATCGCTTGAGCTCAGGAATTTGAGAACAGCCTAAGCAAGAGTGAGATCCTGTCTCCATTAAAAAAAATAAAATAAAAAGGAAAACCAAATACTGCATGTGGGAGCTAAACTATGGATATGCAGGGGCATATAGTACAGAGTGGTACAATGGACACTGGAGATTCAGAAGTAGGGGAAAGAAAAGGAAAACTACTTGTTGGCTATAGCATATGCTATTTGGGTGATGGCTACACTAACACCAGACATCAGCAGTATACAATTCATCCATGTAACCAAAATCCAGTTGTACCCCTAACTCTATCAAAATATAAGTTTTTTAAAAAGGAAAAAAAAAAAAAGAAAGTTAAAAACTGACCTCAAAATATATATGGTCAATGGATTTTTGCCCAAAGTAACAAATTGATTGAATGGTTCAATGGGAAAAGAAAAGTCTTCAAGAAATAGTGATGGAACATCTGAATAAACATATGCAAGGAAATTAATATTATCCATTATTCATAACATATGCAAAAATTAATTCAAAATTAATTTTATAATTAAAACTATAAACAAAAGTTACAAAGTTTCTAAAATGAAACCCTAAACAGTATCTTTAGAACTTTATATTAAACAAAGATTTCTTAAAGGGGACACAAAAAACACTAACCCTAAAATAAAAATACAAAAAAGAAAAGACAAAGAAAGATACATTGGATTTCATCAACATGAATATTCTGTCCACCGAAGGCACCATAAGTAAAATTAAAAGAGATGCCACAGTCTGGGAGAAAATGTTTGCAATGCATGTGTCTAGTAAAGGGCTTGCACCCAGAATATATCAACCACTCCTACAAATCAATAATAAAAAACAGACCATCCAATTTTTAAATGACCAAAAGACTTAAACAAAATATAAATTATGAAAAGCCAATCAGCACAGAAAAGAGGTACTCAAATTATTATTCACCAAGAAAATTCAAAATAAAATCACAATGAAATACCACTATCGCCCCACTAGAATGACTAAAATTTCAAAAGATGATGATGCTAAATTTTGGTGAGAATAAAGAGCAACTGAAACTTTCATAAATTATGGCTGGGAATTTAAAATGTCACAGCCACTCTGGAAAACTGTTTGTCAGCTTCTTATAGAGATAAACCTTATGATCCAGCAATTCCACTCCTACAAATTTACTCAAGAGAAATGAAAACATGCACTTACAAAATGACTTTTACAGGAACATTTACAGCACTATTATTTATAATGGCCAAAAACTAGAAACAAGTCAAATGTCTTCCAGTCCTAGAATATATGTTCACACAATGGAATACTGTAGAATAATGGAAAACAGCAAATATTCACCCACATAAATGAAACTCAGAAACATAATATTGATCAAAAAAAGCAAAACATAAAAAAACTATATACAGCATGTATATATTTAAGTAAGTTTAAACCTGATATAATTAAATAATATATTGTTTAGGAACTTATACATAGATGGCAAATCTATAACAATAAATAAGGCAGTGGTTACAGAAATTTCAGCTTAGTAGTTAGTTGTTGAGCAGTGTAAGGAAATATGATCTGGTAAGTCATATAAGGGCTTCTGAATTCTAGCAATGTTCTATATATTAGCCTGCATAGTCATACTTCCTGATTTTATTATTATTCTTTATACTGTATATATACCTTCCCATTAACTCTTTTTATGAATTTGTGTTTTACAATATTTTACAAATGCATATAGCTAATTTATTTTTATTTAACTATAAAGACAGATAGATAAAATTGTTTTGTGCATTGTTAAAAGCCTAGTAATTGTGGTCAAATGCCCCATGATTTGTGAATTTTATCCTTTGAATTTCATTTAACTTAAATTTTAAAACATTACTTTTTAATAAGAATATTGCTTAACTAAAATTTTTGAAGATACAATAAAAACTACTTAGAATTTTGGGTGACAAAGCCAATTTTGTATTACTTTAAATACCTTTTTCTAAGTTTATATGCTATATAGTTCCTGTTAGAGTATTTGCTTGTATAAGTTGTGACAATCAGATAGAAAAACTTAATTTTTTAAAGTTTAATTTACTGAGAAGTAAGCATCCAAGTGGATTCGGCCATCCAAACAATTCACCTTGAAAGGCTATACACAGATGCCAATGATGCTGCAAACATTTTTGGAAATCCTCCTTAGAAATGTCCTTCCAAGTCAGTTTAGGAAATTGTATTCTCTGCTTTATAGTTTCATATTTTATTTTTAAGTCAAAATCGCACATTCTGCTTAACGTAAGAAGAGAAACAGAAAACTATTGCCACTGTATTAAAGCATGGACTCATCTGGCATCACAGGTAACATGAATAAATGTACCTTTGACAGATGAAGAGCAATAGGTGGTCACTGTACTTGGAACAGATAAGGGAACAGATGGTATTTGTCTATGTTTTTGAACAAGAGTGAAGAGATGCTTATTTTGTTTTAAATGATGGTCTAGATATGGAAGGACAGAAAAGCACCTTAAGAATGACATAATGAACTAACAGTGAGGATAAGTAGATTTTATGTCCTACAAAAGGAGAGAGCATATTTTCTCTTGATTAAAAAAACACTACACGCTAAAGAAAATTGACTCAAAGCCCAAATCAAAATATAGGAAGTATGTGCTTTTGAGATGCTGTATAAATCTCAATCTTTTATTTTTACTAACCCAATTGCACAAGCACACATTTAAGTCAAATTTATGTGTTCCAAAATATTTTTTGCTTAGTATGTGAAAACTCTTTGTCATCTCATTCTCAATGGGTTGCCTAAGCAACAGAAATTAAAATGATAAACTAATTGGCCTAAGGTGGTAATGATGGATAATGGAATAAGATGTTTCTCCTCAAAAGCCCTCAAGAACTAATAGTAAAATAATGTGATATCTTTTTTGATACTAAACAAATAACTTGTAAATACAATAAAAAGTTATCTTTCAGAGTTTTCCTTACTTTGAAAGATTACAATATACACTCATTAGTCTAGGGAGGCTGACCATATTCAAAATATTTTTGGAAACTTTTTACAATTGCCTTTATATAAGTTTTGAGACAAAAATTCATAATTTAACATTCATATTTTAATTAACATGCAATATAAACAAATGTCTTTCTTTCTCATCATTTTGGAGACAAATAAGTTTTTGGAGCCTCCATGAAACCTAATTCTCCACCAAACAAAAGGGATGGAGCTATGCTACCGCTGAAGATTTCCATAAGAATTTGATGCGGATTCTAAGGCAAGTACTTTGGAGTCAGACTTGAGTTCGAATCCTGACTCTATTTTTATAACCATAGGACTACATTGGTGCCAGCAGCTTTGGGGTTTATGAGGGTAGAAAGGCTCTCCAGCTGCTCAGAAGCCTACTGACTGTCAGAGATGTGAGGGAGTGAGAAACAAAGCACTCCACCTACCCTTTTCACAGACTCCACACCTCTCAAGAGTTGATCTCTGCCATTATCTTGCTCCTTCTTTCTGCTTTGCAACTTCTTCCCCTGGAATCTCTGGTAGTTTCTGGCAGTTTTCTCTCAGAATTACACCTGATCTATGTTTGTTTGGTTTTTCTGTTTTTTCTTTTTCATCTAAAACTTTTCATTCTTTCTAAGACAATCTCACAGCTGATATCTCTGGTCAGCCTTCTTCAAAAGCCCTTCCTCCTCTCTTTTATAGTTATACTACTTTTAATGGATTTCTGTCCTTTGCAATGAGACTCTCTTGACTATGACAGAAAAGACTCAAAGTGCAACCTTACTAGAATTTTAAATACATTTTTTCATTCGAACATACCTCAGTTTTAATTATGGATCCACCAGATGCAATTTTCCCCAAAACAAACCTATTTCTCGTGGCTCCAGGTAATGAGACTGAGAAATAGGCAGAGGTCACTTCTTGAACAACCTAGAGAGGTCAAGTTATTATATTATAGATAAAGTCAGAAAAGCTTACACTGACTTTACAAAATAAAAGAAAGGAAGGAAGGAAAAAAGGGGAAGTAGATGATGAGTGATCTCATAAAATAGTTGTTTGAATGGAATAATCAGGAAGTTTTCCTTTGGAGTATGAAAGTGATAACATAGTAGCTCACACAGAGTGAGTAGGTTGTTTGTACAATTGTTTGCTTGGTTTTTAATGTTTTAAATTAATTTAATATGGAGCAATATGAGTGTATTTAGATTCTGACAAAAGGAGACAGTAGAGACAAAATAGAGGCAGAATGCAAAGAATTTTAAAAATGATGTGCTTCATGGAAGGAAATAGGCTCCAAAGCGTTTTATCTTTCATTATATTAGGTGAGGAAAAAAGAAAATGTTAGCATTGATATAACTAGGTTTATAGGTTTGTGAGCAATTTCTAAGTGTTCTGTTTGATGGTCCCATTTTCTTTAGAAGTAGAGAAAAGATAATTTGCCCAAATGTGAAAGGGGTCAGAGAAAAGATATAATGAGAAGTTTGAGAACAGAACAGAACATTTAAAATGTCACATGTAGAAAAAGGGACAAAACCAACAAGGAAAACATAGTAGTATTCTTACAGAATCTTGAGAAACTGGTTGGTATGCCCTTCTGGACCACTAATTTATAGTAAAAATTATGCTTTCCAACATACTGCACAGACACTATGCAGACATAATTAACTTGTTAGATTTTTTTCCAGCATTGGGGTTTATCTGTGTGACAAAATAATGGGGTGAAGAAGCTCAGTATACATGTAAGGGAGTAGTTGGAACTGTGCACCATGAAATCTAAGCTACCTGTGATGACTTGGTGCCATCCTTGAGGTAATGAGTGAGTTCTTACTCTATTACTTCCCATGAGAGCTGGCTGTTAAATAGAACCTGGCACCTGCCTCCCCTCTCTCTTTCCTTCTCTCTCACCATGTGATCACAAACGCAGGCTCCCCTGCATGCTCCACCATGCGTGGAATCAGCTTGAGGCCCTCACCAGATTTAGATGCCAGTGCCATGCTTCTTGTAAACTTGTAGAACCACAAATCAGATAAACCTTTTTCCTTTATAAATTACCCAGCCTCAAGTATTCCTTTATAGCAACACAAAGAGACTGAGACAGGGGTCAAACACCATTTCTGGATTCTGGCACTTAGACATGTTTTTCTGTCTTCCTTGGGCTATCTAGTATACTTTAATAAATTGTTTTTCTACTTAAAACTATCCAAATAATATTATTTTGTTTGCAATAAATAATCCTAACTAATACACTGAATGAGGTAGGTGGAAAGATTAAAAGTTGAGGTGAGAGAGTGGAACCATTCTGAGTGATGATATAGTCCAGAATATGGTCATGAAAATGTATTCAATATAATGTATAGTCAATATAATTTATTCAAATTCATTCAATTTTTCATCTATTGAGAAGTTGAAGATGTCGTTAGAGATGAGGTTCCTAGGTGACGGGGCAGCCAGGATTTCAGCTCTTCATCCAGAGATATGGACATCGCCCTGGATCCTGGAAGGGGACTGAGTAGAGGACAAAAGGGAAAGAATAATGACATTATCTACAGATAACACAAGAAGCATGGCTGATTGCATGAGCCAGCAGCTCCATTCCATTACCTTAAGATGTGGGAATAAGATTTTGGAGACTTAATCTGAGAGGGATGCAGAGGCCTTGAGGTCTTCTTCCAGGAGATTTAACTTTCACAGGAGAACAGGATAATGAGAAAATATCAGTAAAGAAATCAAGGATGTAGAAGATCTGTTAACAGTAGAACTGTGGTTTGATACTGCATAAGGAAAAGGAATGGAGAGGAAAGGAAAGTAAAAGTTGGGCCTGGGGGAGGAAACTAAAAAAGTAGACTTCAGATAAGAGCATAAAAATGATATGTGATCCAGAACCCAAGGGATTTTAATTTTAGGCAGTGACCAAGGATAAAGTAGTTGGGAGTGATGTGAATTTATGTGAACACAAGTATGCATGAGGATTAAGTTCCATTTGTACTGTTTCCTGGTTTATGAGGACTCTTATCTCTCATGGGATACATCTGAAGTCTAGACAGGTGACCTTTATAAGAGTTAATGTCTATCATTGTGCACATTGTACACTGTATAATCTTGTGCAGTCAAATGTACTAAATTCTGGCTTTTAAAAGAATTAAGATCTCTGGACAATGGGGGCATCTGCAAGCTCCCTGAAAGGTGTCTGAATTAAAGACAAAAGCAGAGAAGAAGAAGAGAGTCTTAAAGGTTAAAGGCTACTGGCATCCTGGCTACTGGGCTTGTTTATAGACATTGTTATGACATGAGGGCCTGAAGTCTTGGAGCTTCTAGAGGTGGATAAAGGCTTTATACCACCCATGGAGGCATGGCTGGAGGTAGTTCAAGCATGAGGCAGTTTTTTCCTCTGTCATATTATGACAATGAAACCTCATACTTATATTCTGTAAAATTTTGTCTCATGGTTACTGTAGCTATTGGTAGTTCTACCCTTTGGGGTCCTGCAAAAGTTACTTTACAACTTCTCTCAAATACAAATTATTATAAACATGTAAAGACAACAGTCTTGTCTTCCCAGAGTCTGCATTTCTTCGATTTTTGTATCCTGCTTCCTTATACTATTTCATAACCAAATCTCTTTGTTATCCACTCTGTTTTGTTATATTTCTTTTAAAAGGAACTGAATGCAATGTTCATTTTTTTATCTTACCTCCCTTGCCCATAATTCTAAATACATAAATGGAGTCTAAAATAATAGCTTTTTAGAAAACCGTGTCCCACTGTCAATTTCTATAGTTTGGTATCAGCTGAAATTCCTGTCTTTTTTACAAGTGTCCCTAATCTTAAGTAATACACTCTGTTTCTTTATTGATGGAATAGACCAAAAGAACAGAGCCCTATATTGATTGTTTCATTTGGCAAATATTTATTGAGTGCTTGCTGTATGTTTGGCACTTTCCTAGGTGCTTGGAATAAAGCAAAACAACCCAAATATTCTGCTTTTGAATCTTATATTCTATTTTAGAATGTAAATAATTTTAGAATGTAAAAAATGTGGTCAAAAATAAATAAGGCAAATATACAAGTGGATTATATTAGATGATTACTGGTGCCATGAAAGAAAAAAAAAGACATGAAGACAAATAGAGACTACTAAGATGGGTAGGTAAAATTTTAAATGGGGAGTTAAAGAAGAATTTCACTGAAAAGATTAAATGTAAATGAAGATCCAAGAGAGTTGAAGGGATAGATCAGGATGTTACCTGAGAGACAAGCTTTCCAGTACCAAAGCCCTAAAGTGGTACAGGCCAATCTGGCCTGTTTGTGGAACAGTACAGAGGCCAACATGGCAGGTGTCCTGGGAAGGAGAGAGTAGCAAGAGATGAAATCATAGAAATAATATGGGAGCATGTTGAATAGGGCTTTCTAGACCATGGTAAATACTCTAGCATTTACTCTGAGTAGGATGGGAACTGCTGGGGAATTTTCAGCTGAGGACTGATCTGAAATACATTCTAACAAGATCACTCCAGCTGTGCTGTGTTGTATAGAGAGGCCATGGAAGAATGAGGCCAAGGACTGGTAATTCCACCAATCCAGAGGTGATAGATGATGGTTTTTTCTAGGGTTGTAGAAACAGAAATGATGAGATATGAATAGACGCTCAGGATATTTTGCTGAGAGACTGGGCAGGGACATGAGAGTCAGAGGGGAGACAACTATGACTCCGGGGGATTTGGCCTGATGAAATGTAAGGATGAAGTTGCCATGGACATGGATCAGGTCTGGGGCTGGAGAACAGGAATTCAATTTTGGACTTTTAAGTGTTATTGCCTAGTGGATCTCTGAGTGGGGATGTTGGCAGTTGGATATAAAAGGATAGAGTTCAGGCAACAATTCTGCTTCAGTATATAAGGACAGAGACTAGACAAAGCAGTTAATCTAGAAGAGAGGGACAGAGGGTGCTTACAGGAATGTAGGAAGACTGTAGGACAGCACTAAGTGTCCAGTTGAAGTAAGTGTCAGAAATGGAAGGTGATAAAGTATTGTTGTTGTTTCATTGTTTCTTTTAAAGAAGCAGAGCTTTTTCTCAGTAATCAGTAAACTCTAGTGATTACAGCTCTGGGTCAGACTTCCTGGGTTTATAGTCTGCTACTTCTAGTTTTGTGACCTAGCACATGTTATCTAAACACATGGTGGCTCCATTTATTTACCTAGGAATGAAGATAATAGTGCTTTCCTATAAAGACTAACAGAGTTAACATATGTGAAATACTTATTAATATAAGAATGCTTGGTATATATACAAGCTTAACAAATGTTAACTATAATTATTATTCTTTCTCAGTAGTGATATTTTTCCATTTGTGGGTTTGGATTTTTTTTTTAAGTTTTAAGTCTTCTCTGCCAAAGTCTCAAAATATCCTGTATATTGTTACGTGTTATATTTTTATGTTCATTTCCCTGCTTCTGTAGCAGTGCATTTTATATCATTTTCCCTTAACATGTATGTTGTCAGCATTTGTGTCTTTTAAGTCACCCATTATTTGAAATCCTTTCTTATATTTTGGAAATTTATATCTTGTTAGTCCAAGTGAGAAGCAGAGAACCTCTCTCTACTGAAGCTTAAACCAGCAGATGCTCATTTTCCAAGCTTCCTTTGCAGCTAGGATGTGCCACACGTGATCCAGACTTGACCAATCAGATTTACCCAACTCCGACTATGAACAGGAGTTAATGATTCAAAGAGGTAGGGACCATGAAAAGCCCATTCTGGTGACAGGGCATGGTAACTCCAGCAAAAACATTAGGTTTCCAGAGACAGCAGGATTAGACAACAGGATGGTGCTTGGTGTCATAGTGTCTTGGTGGTTTGCCACGTGAGCCATGGTGGTGAGTGGCAACAGCAGTAGCAGTGTCTTCACAGGACTCATTTGGGGAATGGCTTTTAGCCTGATCTTGGTTGATGCCTAGCTCTCTTGTTCTTATGTAGTTTTCAAATTCTACAGTTTCTGTGATATCCCCAATATCCTCTCAGTAAATTCATTTTCTGCTTAAATCTGTCTGAGTGGTTTTCTGATCCTTGCAACAGACAAACCTTGACTGACATAATTTAGTTTCATGTTGTGTTGCATGGTTGAGTTTAGACTCCTGCAGTCACCTTCTTCTCACAGCACTTTGGGGATGACTGATATAGAAACAAATGCTCTTACACTGGATTAATAGGAAGAAGGTAAATTAATAGAAAACATACACAATATTGTGTTAGTTTCCTATTGCTGCTGTAACAAATTACCACAAACAGTGACTTAAAACAACATAAATTTATCCTCTTACACTTATGGAGCTCAGGAATCCAAAATGAGTCTTAAAGGGCTAACACCAAAGTGTCCAAAGGGTGTATTTCTTCTGGAAGCTCCAGGATAGAATCTGCTCCTTGCTTCTTCCAACTTCTAGAGGCTGCCTACATTCCTTATCCCATGACTACACCACTTGATCTCTTGCTTCTGTCCTCACATCTTCTACTACTGACTTTGAACTCTTGCATCTCTCTTATAAGGACCTTTGTAATTATATTTAGGGCCCAACAGGATAATACAAAATAATCTTTCCATCTCAAGATTTTTTAACTTAATCACATCTGAAAACTCCTTTTTGCCATATAAGGTAGCATTTACAGATTCCAAGGATTGGGATATAGATGTGTCTGAGAGCCCATTATTTACTCTACCATAAACACCTACACCAACTATTACTAAGTGCAGCCTAACATATGTAATCTCAGGCCTTCCAGGGATTTCTGACTTCCTTTATGTTAGAAAAAATCCTAAGTCTCTTCCAGTCTGTAGCTACTTAGTAGGCATTGAGAAGACTCGAGTTGTACAAAGCTACAGGCTGCCAAATTCAGAGAAACAAGGAAGATGTTCTTGAGAAGAAAACTTAAGGAGAAAAGGTTATACATATAGAGTGGTGTGGTCTGTCTCACTGCCTGTCTAGCTCATTCATGACTCAACTACATATTTTTGACAATCATGATTGTCAATATAGGAAGACATAGTCCTATTTAGGTGTATTATACTTATTTCACATGTGAGAACACTTTCTCATCCTCATATATGTGCTTTAAGAAAAAGAAGAAACACTTCTTGATGGTCTCATTGGATGATCATATAGTTGCCTCTGCAGATTGGGATCCAATACCATCACAGAACACGTCTTCTAATTGGCAAAATCTACCTTGCACAGCCAAAGCAGCAGCTTACCTTCTCTATGGTCACTCGACTCTAGTCACCAACCACCTGGCTGATTTTGCTTTTCCTTGAGCATCCCAGTTAGCTTTTAGAGTTCTACACTGTTTTTGCTACTGAAGGTCAAGTGTCATTCTGTGAATTTAGAGACTCCCATGTATGCTTTGATTCCAGTGCATCGGGGTACTTTCTGCCTTTATTCTTGTTCTGAGTCTTATTCCTTTCTTTACTTTCACTTATGTCAATGCCTCTGTTTTCTTTCACTTTGTTAATATAAGGTAACTCCTTATTTCATTTTATGATATTTCTTTTACTTTATCTGTAAGTATGGGTCATCTTCAAATATTTGAAAGATGGTTATGTGACAGACAAATTCAAATTATGAATAATAGCTCTCTAGGAGAAATTTGCAGAAACTAGCTGCTAGAAATTATAACAAAATGAATTAAGTCTATGTTAACAAAGACTTTTCAAACAGTGCTCTTTAAAAGTGTAGTGAGCTGCCTTATTAGAGAATAATTTGTTAAAAGTGTTTATTCAGGGGCTAGTCATCACAAGAAGCAGTGTTCTAAGTAGAGGAAATTCTATTACTAAATAAATAGTTGAGTTAGACAATCCCTCAGGATTTTTCCATCTCTGAATTCTATTATTCCAAGTAGCTAGGGTCATATGGTATATGCATTAAAAGAGTATTTTTGCCTGTATTTGACATATATTTCATATTTATGAAATATGTATATATTTTATATTTTCATATAATGTCTCTTTTAGGTTGGTAATTGACTAGTTGCATCTTGTTTTGTGTGATAGTGCACATAAGTATGAAAATAAAAGTATATATTCAATACGGGAAATAAAAGAATAAGAAGTTCAGGAAGAAGTACTGTCTTTTCTATTCAACTTAGATTTTCTATTAGGACACCGATGAAATTAGAGTTGCTTTAATGAAAAGGATCATGAGTGTATGTTTGATGTGTGCTGTCTTAGATTTTTAAATTATCAATTATCTTGAGACAGTACATGTACTACCAGGGACCTAAATAATACATGTGCGATGCTTGGGGATTAGCACGTTTTCCCCTAAGAAAATGTGAGGTACAGCAAATTGAAACCTTGTGAGAGACAGCCAAATGCAACTAGAGAATTGAAGGTTGACGGAGCCAAAAGAACAGATGGACAGAAGAGACAACAACATTAGCAACAATTTCTGTGATTGTGAGGCTTCTGCCAGTAATGCCACTATTAGTGCTTGTAACCCAGAAAGGCATGTCATCAACTTTTATTAAGGTTAAGGCTTAACATTATAATTCATCATTATAATAGATCTAGTTCTATCATTATCCATTCTACTTGGAATGCTATTCTAGCAAATATGCCTAAATTTAACTTAAGAAAGATTAGAGAACTTTTTGAGCCATGTCCAATAGTCAGCAAAGAGTTTTAATGAATGAATTATTCACTTGCCCAGAATGCATGTGCGTGTCCATTTGGCCCTGGTATAAGGGTTAAGACTTATCGTTCACAGGAGTCTTAAAGGGAGTTCAGAGTGTCCAGCGAGCTAAACTCCATTGGAAAATCCTGCTTTAAGGACAGACCAAAGTTGGATGTTAGGTCTTTGGAGAATGGAGTGGTCGCTCTGGAGGAATGCAGAGCTCTCCCTGGCTGGTAAGACATCTACACAATAACCCTGTGCTCTCTGAAAATTTCCTCTGATAAAATTATAGGCCATTTATCATTTTCAGCCAAGATTCTATACTTGGAGTTCTATATGTTTTTTTTTAATTTGTGGATATTTTTCTCATTTTCTTGAAAATTTCTTAAAGTTAGGATTGTCATTCAAATACCTACCTTATTATTTAGTAATGACTTTCAATAATTTATAACTAAATACAATATAATATTGTGTGCATTTATAACCATAATCAGTTTAGTTCAAGAGAAGGACAAATATGCATGTATTCTGAACATGATGTAGCGCACCTCAAGGCTGATGATATAGCTTATGATGTGAAGAAACTCTCTTTAAGAGCTCAAGTAAGAAGTGATTTAAAGAGGATCTACTTTTTAACCCATGGTAACACTTTGGAAAGCAATCTTCCCCCACCTCTCCAGCTCCAGTTCTCCATACCTCCAGAATATCTCTGTCCCTAAACCCTCACCCCATGCATGAAGCTCTACCACATTCAGTTAGCATTGTGTCCTTGCCTTTGTTCTCCCATCTTCCTTTGTTTCTCCAGGCCTCTTTCCTAAATTTCAGTCTACATTCCTAATTCTGAATCACAAAATCTCAAATATAAGACTGGGGAAGAGAAAATTCTTAGATTTAGGGAAAGATAAACAGCTGAGTAAACAAAATTCTCTTTAGTAATGGGAGAACACTAGATGTGTTCATAAACTTTGTCTATTATGTTTTTTCATTTGTTTGACAAATATAAATAATCATTGAGCATCTACATGTTCCAGGTAGCATTCTATTGTAATATATCAGTGAACAAACCAATGATTTATAACCTTGTCCAGCTTGCATTTTAGAAGAAGAAGAATGGTATAATAATAAAATTCTATGGAGGGAAAAAGAAAAGTAGAGGCAGTTAAGGGAATTTGGGATTTTAAGTTAGAGAGGCAACACAGGGGGATTACAAATCAAGAATGGCCTTGTAGACATTTGAAAGTACTTGACAGTAAAATAGGGAACAATGCCAGAGATTTGAGAAGACTTTCCTAATTGGTTAAGTAAAAAAGAGTTGAGGTAAAAACTGAGTCATTGTATGGAACATAATGCAGCAGAATTGCCAAACTCAAAAAGCTTTCCTCATAGCAGCCCTTTTCCCACTACCAATAAGAATAGATATACTTTGTAGATTCTATTAATAGTTCTACAGATACTAACTTATCACAGTTCATTAGCAGATCACTATATATGTTCCAGCTAATAACCATTGTCACTAAGAAATAAAAAATATTCTTCAGCTTTATTTTGCTATATATTTTAAATTGATTGTCTCTTCAGAATAACGATTGATCGTAAAAAATAGTTTATTGTTCAACAAGAAAGATCATAAAAATAATATAATTCTGCAGTAATATAAGTAATATATAATATAATTATATATTATAAGTCTGCAGTAGCCAAGCCCCAGGCTGCAGTAGCCAAGCCCCAGGCTGCAGACTTGTATCAGTCCGTGGCCTGTTAGGAACCAGGCTGCACAGCAGGAAGTGAGGGGCAGGAGAGCAAGTGAAGCTTCATCTGTATTTACAGCCACTCCAGCCACTCCCCATTGCTCACATCACCGCCTGAGCTTTACCTGCCATGCCCTCCCCATCCATGGAAAATATGTCTTCCATGAAACCAGTCCCTGATGCCAAAAAGGTTGGGGACTCCTGATATAAATGACCCAATGATGTCTCTCATACTCAAAAATTAAGAGTCAATCTACCAATAAGTAAAATATAAAATACATCAATACATCTTTCTATTATTAAAATCAACATCAACTATTTAGTTTCAGGCAATGGTATTTCATTATATAATATCAATGTTATTTGAATTTTCTGGCTCTACATTTGATTTATACATGTTTCATGATTTCAATTTATGGTTGTGCTAAAAGCAATATGTATAAGAAATGTATACCTGTAATAGGTCTGTAGGTTTTTAAGCAATATTGTGATAATAATTATAAAGTCAACATACATGGAAGAGAACTACTTGAACCGCTTGGGTACGGTGCTCACCTGCCGCAAAACCTTGCCCACAGCCGGCACTCATAGTCCGCACGATAGTTTGTGCTGTGCATTGATGACAAATCCGTTTTGCTCTTGTGTGATGAGGAAAGCTTTAAAGCACTGAAAAGCTTGTTTTACTTTACAGGCAGCTTTACTTGTAATGTAAATCAGAATAGGTAACATATACATATATGTTTTCATTACGTTATTTTTAAATGTTCACAATTTTATTTTGATAAATGAAAAATTAGAAAAGTCATATCACGGCTGTTGGCTAAAGTTGCTGTGTGCGTTCATCTGTGGCTGTCAACTATAGTCGAGGCTTGTACTGAAGTGGTTAAAAAAGAAATCTGTGTATTATTTGTAAGAAATCTTGATTTGGTTGTGGTATAAATTATATGTCATGTTGCTTCTGATTGATAAGCAGAGAATCCAGAGAATAATACATAGGTAAGTTAGAGAACAGCATGTAAGAGACTATGGCTCTCCTGAGTGTGGGGCCTGGAAGGAGATTCAGAACAGCTCATAGCTCTGAGCAGAGCTGAGGGCCCAGTTGAACAAGAAGGACAAGGAGGAACTATGAGCTAATGTAGAATTTCCCATAGATCCATCCCTGATGTTTCTGCTTTTTCTGATCCCTCCTTTTATAACAACAAAAGACTCCTGATTCCAGGAACCAGAAGAATAACAACGTACTTCAAGTACATGTAATGCTAGGTACGTTTTCACAGCGTGAACATGAAAAAAGAAATCAGCCAGACTATTTTCTATAGAAAAATGCTCTAAGGGTTCCTAAACAACAATTTCATACATAAACTGGGAAAGTGACATATTGGTGAGTTGGACGCTACCTATAATGTTTTACGTTTGTCCTCATGTGTTTCACCTGTCTTAAGATCTAAAATACAAACATTTATTATGTAAATATTTCATTAACATATGTGTGCAACCATATAGATTTTATTAAAAAGACAAATTCCTGCAAAAGTTAGTTTTCACATTAAAGCACAGAGCTGTCTACCTCCTGTTAATTCATGTTCCATGAGGGACAAGAAACATATTATGCAGACGATGGGAAAAGATTTAAAGTTATACAGACAGATAATCTCAGAGGGAGGAAAAAGCCACCTTTACTTCACATTATGAGAATTCTCTAAATTATTGCTCCAATTCAGTATTTTGCCTTGGAGTAAGGGTTTGGACTCAGAAGCCTGTCTGCTGCAACAGCTCTCTACCTTTAGACCCAGAAACCATGGTAACCAACAGCCACAGTGAAGGCAACTTCCTGTGCGGCTGTGTATTTTCTAGATCTTTACAGCTGAGACTTGAAACACTGCTATATAATCAGCCAATGCCACAGATTCTGCAGTGAGCTTGTTGCCCTTTATTGATATGACTGGCATCATTAGCTTTTGGATGAATGTGCATATGAGGCAGCATTGCAGATAGAGGGGATGAACTATGTACTGTTGTATTTTGCTATCATCATTACATGACAAACCATGGTAGCTCTATTTTATTGTTTTAATTAAATTCCCAGGAGACAGAGAAAAGTGAAATGACATAATTTCCTGAACACAAAAAAAGATACTCTTATTTTTTCTAAATATGACATTTATATTGTTCTCATAGAGGAATATCCTCAGGATCATCTGTCACCTGGGCCATAAATAAAATAAATAATGGGTTTCAAGGTATGATGAGCGTGTATATGTATATGGGTATGTCAGGGAAGGGTTGTAGAGGAAGAGAATTTTGTTAAACCAAATACCATTGAAATATAGATAGCAGTTTTATCATTTGTGTTTCCACAAATTTTTAACATTAAGTAAACTCCACTAGTTAGCATGCAAATCTTCCATTTTTAGCACCTAAAAAATATAAGTAATTTAAAGAACAAGTTCAGGAGCTGGACTGCCTCAATCTTCTGCCATTTATCAGCTATGTGACCTCTGGAAGGCTACTTACCTTCTCAACTGTACCTTCACTTCACCAGCTCTAAAATGAGGGTAATAGCTCCTACTCACTTGGACTGTCATAAGCATTAAATGAGTCAACATACATAATTCACAAATATATCTAGAATTTAGTGTTTCATAAACTTATGTTATTATCATAGTAATTGTCATCATCATTATTTTGCTATTATTAAACTATTTGTCTGATTTAAATTAAATTTAAAAACTAAAACAAGTAATTGAAGACCAATAAGTTAAATAAATAAGTACTAGAAAAAAGGAAATCAATATACAATTGCTTCAAATAATAAAAAATAAAATTATTGCCTTTTCAACTAGAAAGATTCTTAAAGATCATTCAATGCGTATGCCACATTGTACAACTTTGGACACCCAGATGCAAAGAAGGACAGTAGCTAATCGAGGGTCTTAGGAGCTGGTCCCTGGTATGGAGGCACAATGGAAGAGGTCACTGATGCAAGTTTCCTAATTTCTAGTACATTTCTACTCCATCACACTAAATCCCTTTATAATCCTTATACTATAGGTTAACTATGTTAAACTCAGCTTTCAGATGTCATTTAGCTTGCCATGTTAATTAATGTAGTACATAATGTCATCCTCTTATGGGGTCTGTGTATGTGAGCATATGCCAACTTTAATGTAAGTGTACTCAAGTGTATGTTGTGTGTATATTGTGTTCCTTAATAACTATAATGATAAAATAAGTAGCTTGCTATTGGTATATTATGTTTTTCAAAGTTATCAGTAGGTATAATTCATTAGCTAAGACTATTGACTTTGAAATCCTACAGACCAACATTTGAGGCTCAAATCCTGACTATGCATTTTAATAGATGTGCCTCTGTTTCATCACTTGTAAAATTAATATTAATAACTCCCTCAGAACTTTACTGTGGAGGCAGAATGAAATAAAATAGATATACTTCTCACAGTGCCTGACAAACACTAAATATTGGCCATAATTTCTACTGATGCAGAGGACTTATGATTTAGACTCTTTTACCAAACTATTCCTTAGTACTTTTCCAATATCTCTAAATTCAGAGTTTTTAATTTTTCATTGATAGCTTTTACACATGGTTGGAGCCAAATCAAGAATAAGAATATCTGGCAAAATCTAAACAATCTAAGGGATACTAGAAATACTGGACTTTCAAGAGATCTTTTTCATTCCTGAACTTCTCCAAATCCATAATATCTAGAATGAGAGCAGGGGCTCTACCTTGGTTGCACAAAGTACCTTTTCATTTGGAGACCTTTTCATTCCCAGTCCTAATGCCAATTAAATAGAAATCTCTGAGATGAAACCCAGGCATTGGTAGTTTGTAAAGTTCTCAGGGTATTTCCAATATGCATCTAAGGATAATAACTACTGCAACAATTATATAACATTAGGTATGATTGTTGGTTCTTTACATGGCGGTACCTAACACAAAGATGCCCTGATAGGTAAAAATCAGAACTCTTTTTCACTTATAGACCCAAACAAGAGAAGGCTGTCAAGAAGGACCCCATAGAGGGTTGCACCTGGGAACAAGGTACTAGCCAGCTGCAACTGTAGGAGGTGGCTTTTGCATGGTAAGTAGGGTGGGGTTAGCTGGATTTTGTGGACTTCCAAGAGATTGGGTATTTCAAATAATTCTGCCTGCCCGAGGAATAAGGGGCTGTTCCTGTGTGTTAGGTATTGGGTGCTCTCTAGCAGTTAGGTCTTGTAACTCAGGAGTGTTAGAGCCTAATAAGGGAAGTAGTTGGACTGGGAGCTTAGCGAACTGCCTGCAAAGAAGAATTGGAAGTTTTTAGCCATAGCTTCAACACTGGGTCAAGACAGCACTTATAAAATACCATACTACAAGAACCACCACTCTAGATCCTTGTATAATATGCAATGCTCTTTTATATGTACTTATCTCACAGTGCATTGAAAGGCAATATAGTAGAAAGAGCACTGTACTCTTGATCAGAAGACTTGGGTTCTGGATAGGGCTCTGTCACTTACCAAATATGGGACCAAATCATTTCATCTGAGATTATGTTCCTTTATCTATCAAATAGGTAGGACATGTGCCTTGCCAACCTCACAGTGCTGTGATGAGGATCAAATCAATCAATGCCTGTGGATAGTGCTTAATAACCATTAACATTCTAAGTGTAAGTAATCATTATTTTTATTGAGTGTTATTCCTCTGAGCACAAGAGTGGAGGGGGCTGAGGTGCATGCTTGGGTAAGCAGAAAGCAGAAAAAGAGGAGAAAACAGCTAAGGATTTAAAATGAATATAGCCCTAAGGCCAAATCTGATGCCAAGTGCAAGCCCCTCCTTCCTATTGTTACATACCTGCAGACACTTGTGGGCCTCTCTGGCATTGTAGAAAAGCAAGCAAGTGTTCTCTCTGATTGGAAGTGGTTGCACTAATACTTTCCTTTCTTCTGCCTCCTGCTGTACCTCCCTAATCCCAAAACACAGCATCCTAGTCTTCAGATGGCCCTTTACGACCCCTCCAGAAACAATCAATAAAACTTGACACAAAACTTGATAGTTCTAATCTCCTTCTCTTTCCCTCACTCCCACTTGTGATCAGTCAGCAAATCTGTTCCTCTTCCTTGACATCCTCTCCTTCCCCTCTGCCTCAGCCATCATCGTCACTTCCCATTTAGAAGCTTCCTCACTGATTGTCCAACTTCCGACCTCCCCGCCAACCTGTCTGTCTTCTGACAGCAGGCTGAAAGTTCTAAAATATAAATCCATATTTTATAGCTTAAAATCTTCACTTCAAGTTTCTGGGAAGCACTGCTCATCTTTACTCTGTAGCCTTTTTGTGTATTATTTCTGCTCTGGAATGCTCTTCCTACCCTTGTTCATGGGAAAAGTTTTGTAGAAGAGAAAACAGTTCTTACTTCAAAATTTGTAGGAATTGAAGGTTGATTACTTCTTATATTTTGGGGATCAAGTTGATTGGCTGTTTGATTAGTTTATTTTATTAAACAGATTTGTTCTTTAGTCAGTGCAGCATGAAAGACTTTCAATAATACTTCGACACTGCTCTCAGAATCAAGCATAGGAAATGAAAAGCTTCCAAACCATATATGAATCTTGAATGTAATAAGCAAAATTTTAAGATGGTCCCAAGATTCCTGGCCTCTGGAGTACATACAACTTATCCAAGTTATTCAATCTAACACTAATCCAGGTTCTGCTGTGAAGGACTTTTGCAGATGTAATTAAGATTCCGAATTAGTCAACCTTGAAATAAGGAGATTATTTGACGGGCCTAACCTAGTCACATGAGTTCTTTAATAACAGACTATTTTTTCTAGCAAATAGCAGAGGAGGAAGGCAAAAATTCAAAACACACCAAGGATTTTACCTGCATGCCATCACTAGCTTGAAGTTGGACGGGACAGTGCAGCAAGGAACGCAGGTGACCTTTAGGAGCTTATAGGAGCTATCAGCTGACAGCTAGCAAGAAAATGGAAATCTCAGAGACAAAAGGAATTGAATTTTGCTAATGGTAAGAACGAGATTGGAAGAGGATTTTTCTCCAGAGCCTTCAGATAAGAACTTCAACTGGTTAACATCTTGGTTTCATCCTTGCAAGAGCAGAGAACTCACCCATGCCATGCCAGACTTCTGACCTACAAAACTGTGAACTGATGTGGGTTCTCCTTTCAGCTACTGAATTGGTAATTCATCACACAGAGTAGTAATTTAACACAAGGGACTTTTCAATGTATTGAAAACATCTGTTGTCTATTATTCTTTCCTTAACATCCTTCTCTTCCCTTTACACACCTGGCTAAAAGAGCCCTTGCTTTTAATCATTCTAATTGAAAGTAAATAATTACTTTAGAAATGTAAGGAGTTTCAAACCCAGACAGAGTACAAGTGGTGTGCATAATGACTCGGAAAACCATTAAGAAACGTACCCAAGGTAACAGGACACAATAAAACTAGGACTTAAATATCAAACTGAATTTAAATGCAGCTTTGTTTCTGTTTGATCTTGTGTGTAGTTCATTTTATGGATCTGTAACAGTGCTTTTCAACTTGGCTGTGCATTAGAATCACCTAGGATCCTAAAAAAAAAAAAAAAAAAAAATCCTGATGGCTAGATAACACCCCAAACTAATTCAATCAGAATATCTAGGGCTGTTTCCAGATACCATTATTTTTTTAAATGCCCACGAGATTCCAATGTGCAACCAAGTTTGAGAACTGCTGGTATATGAAAGAGGACCCAGACTGTATGATATCAAAAGATTCTGCCAACTCTAACAGTCTATGAGTTTATGTTTACTAAACACAAATATAAATTCACAAGCAATAGTTTAATGATTATGAGGAGGAAGGAGTCAATTACTATTTAAGGTTATAATTTTCTACAGCTATTTCTGTCCCTAAATGAGTTGGCATAATTTTAATACAGAGGACAAAACCGGTTTATTCTTTTAGCAACTACCTTAATGGAACACACTGAAGGTAAAAGCTCATCTTCTCTATGTATGATTTTGAGGTGGGTAAAATATAGAACAAAGGGGAAAAGAACGAGTGTGGCAGGGACAGGGTAAGGGAAGAAGGAGAACAGCAAAAAATATACATATATACAGATGTAGATAAGATATAGATAGATAGATACTGGAAACTGAAGAAATATTAGCCAATGACATATCCCTGATTGTGAAACGAAGGACTTTTAGGTGCTGAGATGTAATAATAGTTATGCATTTGCCAAAACTTCAGTATATTTGACTATGCTATAAAAAGACTTAGGGGAATAGGAAAGTTTTAGGGACAAGAAAAAAATGATTGTTTTTCTTAGGTTGGTAGACACAAGGCAGGAACAGAAAACAGTTCTGTGAAGTGAAACACTAATTGAAGAGCTCAAGGGAAACATAAAATTGGATCAAAAGTTACCATGAAAAAATAAGTCCTTTCGAATTCCTGGCAATCTTGAGGTGGTCACTGGCATTCCCACTGAATATGGGTTGGAGGATCTAGAATTTATGTCAGTCTTCTCAGTGCTCCAGTCTCCTAATCTGTAAAATGGGTTCAATAATGGTATCCACTTCATAGAGTTATTTGAGGATGAAATGATTTTCTAGTTATAAATTATTAAAAATGTTTGGTACATAGAATTATATAAATAATTATTAAGTAAAAAATAAGCAAATTGAAATAAATATCAATGCCTTATCAAAAGAGTGTGGCATTAGAAGAGGACTAGGCAAATAAATCAATGGAATAAATTCAAATCTACAAACAGACATGGAGATACGTAATCATTCAGCATATGATGAAGATCACACTTCACTTCAGTAAGAAAAGAATGGAGTATTCCATTCCAAGAATGGTTTCAGTTGCACCCCTCTGATTTTTCTTCCTATTTCTTGGTGAAACAAAGTTCTGAAAAAAAGACATTGAGTTCAGATTGATCTTACTCCTTCTCTCAAGCATTGATCTCACTAAATAATTTATAGGGTATAATTCATGGAATTCAATGTATGGAGTGTAATCTCCAAGACCCCAAACTGCATATTTCAAAGTATTAAAGTTCTCAGTATTTTCTCTTACATCGTATTATGAAGTTGCCTTTATCTTTAGAATTGGAAAACTGCTTTAGATATAATTAATATGTGACTACACTAAGACATATAGTTCTCTGTGATATATGCCTGATATAGATGTTTTCAGTGTGAGTAGTGAACACCTTTCCTTACATGGCCTTGATTTTTCTAGTGTGAAGCAGATTAAGCTATTAACTGAGCAGTTTAAGCTGGCCACACCATGCTCTTGAGAGGATTCTAGAGCTACAAGTTAGTGGTCCCCTGAGAACATCTGCCCAACCCAAAAGGAGCCTATATATTTCTCAGCTGTGACACTCAGTACTAATGGGAAGAGGGAAGTAAATGGGAGGGGCATCCAGTTAACACATTGGCCTATTAGTGACTCTTGAGGTTGCTGAGTTGCATTTGGAAAATGACTGCACATATTCATTGCCAAAGACTATTCAATTATAGTCCCATTTTGGTCATACCAGTCCCAGGAAGACAGACCAATTATATCACTTTTCAAATACTCTCTCTCCTAATGTCCTAGTCTGTCTTGTGTTGCTATGGCAGAATACCCACAGACCAAGTGATTTATCAAGAAAATAAACTTATTTTTTATAGTAATATAGGCTGGGAAGCCCAAAGTCAAGGGGCTCACATCAGATAAAGGCCTTATTGCTGCATCATTCCCTGGTGGAAGGCAAAGGGCAAGAGAGGGTGTGAGTGGGAGCAGAAGTGGGGCCAACCTCACTCTTATAACAAGCCCTCTCTCATAATAACTAACCCACTCCCACAATAACTAACCCACTCCTGTGATAATGGCATCAATCTATTCACCATGTGCATTCACAAGGTGGAGCCCTAATGGCATAATCACCTCTTAAAGGTCCCACTTTTTAATATTGTCACTGTGGCAATTAAATTTCAACATGAATTTGGGATATTAAAACTATAGCATTCCAACCCAACCTCCAAAAACTTATATCCTTCTCTCATACAAAATACATTCATTCTATCCCAATAGTCCTGAAAGTCTTAACTTATCCCAGTATCAACTCCAAAGTCCAAAATCTCATCTGAATTAGATATGGGTAAGACCCAAGGCATGATTCATCCTGAGGCAAATTCCTCTCCAGCCTCGAGCCAGTGAAATCAAACAAGTTATCTACTTCCAAAATACAATGATGGACAGGCGTACAATAGATGTTCTCATTCCAAAAGGGAAAAATAATAAAGATAACTGGTCCCAAGTAAGTCCAAAATCCAACAACGAAAACAACATTAAGTCTTATAGCTGGAGAATAATCTGCTTTGACTCCATGTTCCCCCCATTCTGGGCACACTGGAGTGAGGGTTGGGCTCCCAAGGCCTTAGGCAGCCCTGCCTCTCTGGCTTTGCTGGGCTTAGTCCACTCAGCAACTCTCATGAGGTTGAGTCTCAGGCCTGCAGCTTTCCCAGCTGGAGTTGCATGCTGGAGGTCTTACAGTTCTGGGGTCTTGGGGCTACCCAACTCACACTAGGCAGTGACATAGTGGGGACTTTCTGCAGTGGCTCCAACCTCATAATTCTGCTGGGTATTGCCTTAGTGGGGGCCCTCCGTGGTGGCTGTGCCTTAGGACAAGTCTCTGCCTGGGCCCCCAGGCTATTTGCAACATCCTTTGAAATCTGGGTGTAGGAAACCATGCCCTCCTATCTTTTGCATTCTGTGTGCCTGCAGAATTAGCACCATGTGGACATTGCCAAGGTTTATAGCTTCCAGGTTTATGCTCTTCAAGAGTAGTTGGTTGAACTGCACCTGGGCCCACTTGAGGCATGGCTGGCGTAGCTGAGGGGTGCTGCCCCAGAACATGAGAAGCAGAGTCTGGGGTGGCACTGGGGAGCAAATCCTGAATTTCCTCAGATGCCTCTCTGAAAACCTTGCCCTCAAGGCCCTAGGTTGCCTCGAAGATCTCTGAAATGCCTTTAGAGTCATTCTTACATTGTCTTGAAAAATAGTACCCAGCTCTCTTCTATCTGTATCTCTTCATCAGTCACCTGGCCACGCCCTTGGTTTAGTCTCCTAATAAGGTCTTTTCTCTGTATACACAGTCAAGCTGCAAATTTTCCAAAATTTCCTGCTCTCGTTCCCTTTTATAAATTCTGTCTTTAAATAATTTCTCTCCTCTCACATCTTACTGTATGCAGTTAAACATGGCTATGCAGCACCTTCAATATTTTGCTTGGAAATATCTTCTGCTAGATATTCTAGTTTATCACTCATAAAGTCCACCTTCTACAAAGTCCTAAGACATGGACAAAATTCTAAGTTCTTTGCAACTGTATGACAAGGATAGTCTTTACTCCAGTTTCCAAAACCTTTTTTCTCATTTTCATCTAAGACCTCATCAGAATGGCCTGTATTGTCCATATTCCTACCAGCATTCTGATCATGATCCATTAAGTCATCTCTAAGAAATTCCAGACTTTCCCTATGTTTCTTCTCTTCTGAGCCCTCACCAGAATCACCCTTATTGCTCCATTTACAGAAATCTAGGCTTTTTCCAGCCTGCTCCTCACAATTCTTCCAGCATCTACCTAATATCTGGTTCGAAGGCCACTTCAGGTATTTGCTATAAGAACAGCTCCACTTCTCAGTATCAATTTTCTGACTTAGTCTATTTTCTGCTGCTATAGTAGAATATCTGAGATTGGGTAATTTATAATAACAGAGATTTATTTCTTACAGTTCTGGAGGCTGGGAAGTCCAAGATCAAGGGGCCCAGATCTGGTGAGGGTTTTCTTGCTCTGTCATCCCATGACAGAAGGTGAAAGGGCAAGAGACTGTGTAAGAGAGAGAAAGAGGGAGCTGAACTAACTTTTATAACAAGTCCACTGTTGTGGTAACTAACCCACTTCTACAGTAAATAACCCACACTCATGATAACAGCATCAATCCATTCATGAGGGTGGATCCCTAATGGCATAATCATCTCTTAATGACCCCCACTTTTAATGCCATCACAGTGGCAGTTACATTCAAACATGAGTTTTTGAGGCGGCATTTAAACCATAGCACCTACTACCTTTACCTTTTTTCATATACATGACATTAATAAATAACAGCATAGCTATTTCCTAGAGCTCTGAAAAACATATTGCCCAATTGTACCAGGCTCATATTGTAAAGAATAAAATTATTAAATAAAATTTCTATAGCTTATTTTGGAGGCAAAGCATATGAATCTTTGCAGGATAGTTTTTAATCTAGATATAAAAATTAATTGTTTAAGTGATATATTTTAATCATATCCCAGAAATGCTTTAATTTGTAATGTTTGACTGCTAACTCTTAGTTTTTTCTGTCCCAATATCCTGCCACACTCACCTAGGTAATTCTGCATTTAAGGTCATGATAATATTACACTCAGCTCTTCTGAGGTTGCACGATTTCCCCGTGCATTCCCTTCCTCTGGCCTCCTAGTGCACCCTGCTGGACTCCCTCAGGAATGCTGGAAACAAGCTTCATACAAACACTCCAAACCCTGTACACAGTCCCAGATGCAATGTAGTCTCTAATGCCATGATCCCACAAATATTTTCCTTCTTTCCTTGGTTCACAGACTGACCCAGCTAATAAAGATTTATATATCAACAGTTTCTGCAAAAGATCGTGCTTTCCTACTACATCATTTAATAATAAAAGTTGTCATAGAAACAATGAAGAGTCATAAGAAAAGAGTTACTAAGCACAGATAGTGTGCCTTACCCTGGCCTAAATTCTGTTAATACGGTTAAACATATATCTATAGAAGACATACTTTATCCTAGATACTGCAAAGGACTCAAGCAAATAGGTAGTAATAAATTCTGTAGAATGTATAACTCCAGGGAAAGGATATAAAGATCCTACTGGAATTTTTGTTGGAATTGTATTAAATCTATAGATTAATTTGGGGTGAATTGACATATTTATTTTAATATGTATATGTAATATTGATTGAACACTTAACATGCATTGTCCTCACTATAACCTGCAAAGTAGTTATTATAACTTCTATTTTCAAATGAAAAGACAACTGGAGGTCAGAAAGATGAGGAAAGTTGCCAGTATCCCAGTATGAGAAGAGACAGAATTATAACTAAAAGTATTTAACACCATGATAATCCCTTATTATACAGGAGAAATGAGAGAAGTATTCAATTCACCATAATATAGAAAAAAAATAGATAAGTGACATGTAGGGACAGAATGACTTGTGTATTTAATTGAGGAAAAAATTACGTCTGTCAGGGGGAACTGGAAAGGCCCCAAAGAAGGAAATGTATTTAAGAAAGGTCTTGGAGAAAAGTTAAGCTTTCAACAGCCCAAACTGGAGGAAAATGAAACAGCTTGCAAAAATACTCCTACAAATAACAAATGAGTTAGCATGATCACAAGATACAAAATGAAGACACAAATATCCATGGTATTTCTATATATTAGCAATGTATATTTGGAAACTGATTTTAAAATCAATACCATTTATAATGGGTCCCCCCAAAATGAATAGGTATAAATCTAACAACACATTTTCCAGAAACACATGCTGAAAACTACAGAATGTTAATGAAAAAAATTAAAGAAGATCTAAATAAATGGAGAGACATACTATGTTCAAAGATCTGAATAGTCAACATATTAAAAATGTTAATTAACCTCAAATTCATCTATATATTTAATACAGTTCCAATAAAAAAAATCCCAGCAAGATTTTTTTTTTTTTTTGTGGATACAGACAGGCAAATTTTAAAACTTATGTGCAGAAACAAAGGAACTAAAATAGCTAAAACAATTTTGAAAAAGAAGAATGATTTGGGAGAAACCCTCTCCCAGATTTTAAGACTTAATATAAAATTACAGTAATCAAGACTGTAGTATTTGCAAGGGATAGACAAAGATTAGTGGAACAGAATAGAGAACCCATAAATTGACCCATACAGATGTGGCCAATAGATTTTTGACAAAAGTTCAAAAGCAAGTAAATGTAGGAAGGATACTATCATTTTACAAATAGTACAAATAGTGTTGGAACAATTGGACATCAATATCCAGAAGAAAATAACCAACAAACAAAAAAACCTTGACCTGAACCTCATATTTTATATAAAAATTAATTCAAAATGTATCTTATATCTAAATGTAAAATATAGAACTATAAAACTCTTAGAAGAAAACATAGGAAAAAAATTTTTATAACCTGGGGTTAGGCAAAAAATTTTTAGATATGACACCAAAAACATTATTCATGAATGGAAAACCCTAAGTAAGTTTAAGTTCATCAAAATAAAAAAATGTTTATTCTGTCAAAGGCATTATGCTTAGTGAAAGAAAGCTAGACTTCAAAGGTAACATTCCATTTATCCAATTTATCTGATTCCATTTATACGATAAGCACAAATTATATGATATATGAGATTCTCAAAATGATAAAATTATAGTTATGTAAAATAAATCAGCAGTTACCAGAGTTTATGGGTGGAGTGAGGGTGTGACTTTACATGGATAGCATGAGGGTACTTTGGGAGTGATGAAACTTGATGTGTCATTACATCCATCTATACACATGTGAAAATTCATAGAACTGTACCAAAAAGTCTATTTTTAGATGATGATTTAAAAATAAAATTAGATAAGAGGAAAAGGGGAGAGAGAACCATGAATTGTCCTGCTGTCGAAAGAACACTAGATAGACAGAGGGGACGAGTGCAATGAAATGTTTGTGTCAGATTCAAAACTTTCAGAAGCATGTGGACCTTGTTGTGGTCTTCATTGTGCAGGGCTGCTAGTTTTCTTCTCTGCAGTAAGATTTCTTCCCCACTTTCTCACTTTGCTCTGAAAGCAGATATTCAGCTGGCCTGAGTCCCTTTCCCTCTCTACGAATTCTGTCTTCACAAGGACTTTAAACCTAACCTGCCCCTGTTAAGGAAAGGAGGTGAAACATTTCTAGCAGAGATCCTAACGGGTGGATCAAAGCCTGAATGAATGGACACAGGGCATGTCTGGCAACAGCAAGTGTGTCAACAAGTTGGCAAGTGCATGAGAGCAGTGGGGAATTAAAAATGAGGCAGACTAGAATTAAAATGGAGAAGGCAGTGAATGCAGGATTGAGGAGTATGTACCCAATTTGGTAGGTACTGGGTTGCTGCAAAAGGTTTCTTAGAAATGCTTCAGGAATATTAGGCTATGATTTATAGGATGGAACAGAATGGAGAGAGAGAGAGAACAAGAAAGAGAAGGCAAACAACCAACAACCAGTCACAGTTCATAGTCATGGCCATGATGACAGAAAAGGGGAAATATAAATTGATAGCAATTCATGAACAATAATACAGAAATTGGCAACATATTTGAAATAAGTTAAGGAAGAGGGAGATGACCTTGAGCAATCAAAGGTGTCACTTGTTATATGCAAGAAATGATATTCTAGAGGAATTTCTGACAAAGGTCAGGGAAAACCATTTTTTCTTGCCAAGTCCCAAATTAATGCACTTATCCATCAGAGTCAAAGGTTTCAGAGCACTCAGAGATAGATATTAGTCTGAAGAGTTTTGCAATAATATTCCTTAATTTTCTAATAACATTAAGTAATAATCAGAATTACCCAAACATCTTCCTCAGCCCTTTGCAGATTAAGCTTCTCTCCTTGACCTCTTTTAAAGGATAAGCACCAATGGAAATCCCCATCCCTAACCTACAACCATCCACAGGCAAGTTTTTTCCATCTGCTTCTCCTCCCTGCTAGGAGCCCAGATTTCCTCACTTATACCCAACATCCACTTGGGTGGCACTGACACTCATGACATCCAGTCATACCAGTTTCTAATAAAGACAGATCAGCAAAAAAGACATGGAACAACGTGGAAGGACTGGAGAATCTTTTCCTTCCCACCCCTTGTTGAAACTTATTGAATACTGGGAAGCTGAGGCGGGTGGATTGCTCGAGGTCAGGAGTTCAAAACCACCCTGAGCAAGAGTGAGACCCTGTCTCTACTATAAATAGAAAGAAATTAATTGGCCAACTAACATATATATATAATAATTAGCCAGGCATGGTGGCCCATGCCTGTAGTCCCAGCTACTCAGGAGGCTGAGGCAGTAGGATCGCTTGAGCCCAGGAGTTTGAGGTTGCTGTGAGCTAGGCTTACGCCACGGCACTCACTCTAGCCTGGGCAACAAAGCGAGACTCTGTCTCAAAAAAAAAAAAAAAAAAGAAAAAAAGAAAGAAAAAAAAAGAAATTTATGGAATAATCCCAGCCTTTCTCTCCATGTTTCCTTAAAACGGTTTCTCACGTCCATCCATTATCAAATGAAGGAAGATTAGCAAATTGCTTACAAGCTTTCCTCCCACCCTGCTTCACAGGACTATCAAAGGGCACAAAGTATAGTAGGCGCTTGATATTTCTGTATCAATCATAATTACAGCTTTTTAAGGGCTTTATAATTTTTTTACAGCATCTACATGTCTTAGTAGAGCAATTTCATGCTAATTTTACAGATGAAAAAGCTGGTGTTGAGTCTGGTTATAAGCTTAGTCAGAAAAGTAGTAAATGGCAGAGTCATTTGGCAGAATGGCAGAATCAAACCTTTGGATTCCTAATCATTTTTTTTCCTGATATAACCAAGGTTCAGTTGTTCTTTTTATCTATAGAAATGTCTAATCTCTTTATTTCAAATAAGATTACGAACCAAGACTTTTAACCTAGTGTCAAGGAATTGGTCCAGATTCACTATCACATTATACTCATTCTCTCCTTGTTCATTCAGCAAGTGGGCTATTAATTGTGTCTAAATGATATTTGGGACTTTACTTTTCATTTCCAAAGTAAAAATAGGTGGATTGAAAAAAAAAAGCACTCTTCACAAAGAGATGGCCAATGTAATCTCTGTAAAATCCAGCCACATACTGGAAGATTCCTATTTTCACAAAATGAACACACTCATGGAATGAACACTGAGATTGAGAAATAGAATACAGTATTCCATGTATCTCAAAAGACACTTCATAATCTTTTCCAGTGAATAATGACCTTTCCAGGTGTGATTGGCATAACTATCCTTCCCATAGCATGGAATAGTTTTACTGATGCACTTTTAAGTAGAAATAACTCTGCCATTTTATATTAGTCACATATTACCATTTGGTATTAAATCAAAGATACTATAATTAGAGATATTTGGTTTCCTGAAAGTATTCTTCAAGGTATCTATTTTTCTGAAAGTTCATCATCTTCAGTTATCAAGAACTGAAAGTGCCAGTTTTGAAAAGATAACTTTTAATCACAAACTCCTAAACCAGAAGAATAATGATGTTGAAAGAAGCCACTGTCAGGTGAGCGAGAGTATCGTTAATGCAGCATGAAATACAGCATGACTTCAGCCATAAATCCATGGTAAACTTCCTTTATGGGTTACACTTTATTATTTTATGATTATCGAGGAGAAATATCACTTTGCCTTTAGCCATGTTCAAATCTTCTGGGGAGAAATATTAAATATATAAATGTGTGAGGAATAAACTTTTGCATTGTAATACATTATGAGTATATTTGAGGCATAAAATCTATGATAAATGGATAGAACCAGTACTAGTACATTTCATATTTAAAGAGTGGCTGCTAATACTTCATTCTGGCTGATAGATTGAGTAGCTGTTTTCCTCGCTCTTTACTCAAACAGTTCATCAATTTTCATGTTTTCTAAAGTTGGATAATAACTTAATCAAAGACTGATTTCCCTACTACCAATCTTATTTTATTTTTTTTCAAGGCAGAGAGTAGGAGAAATAAATTGACTTATAAACCCTCCCTATTCTTTGGTAGTGTCTTACATGAACCATAGAACCCAACAAACATAGTGTGAGAAGAAGAGAAAAAGGAATATTATTGCATAAATTTATTAAGCTATTGGTTGGATATAGCACTTTACGGATAGCAGGTCAGCTAATAAAACAAATATAGTCCTACTTCCTATGAATTTACAGTTCAAAATTAAATTATATCACATTTCATTCCATGGTAAATCCAAAGGCAGACACCTGTATATTTTCTGTAAGAAAGGAAGAGAGCAGCCACTTAGATAGTCCTAAATATTACAAATGCTTTATCATTGAATGTGCCTTCACCTACATTTAAGTGTGGTCCTGTATGGTACTCTAATAATTAAATCACAGTACTTCTAGGAAAATAATAAAACAATCTTGTTCAGGCTTAACTCACCAAAATGGAGAAAGTAACCAACACTTCTATTTGATTCAATCTCAACTTCTCTCAAATCCTATTTCAAGCTGATACTGTATATTTAGTCACTTCTCCAACTGTTGAAAAGCATAGTTTCCTTTTCTCAAGAAGCTTTCACTCAGATAAGAAAAACAAAAGTTTTGGCTTTATATTATTTATTTGATTTGATACAGCAACAGGGTAAATAAAGTCTGAGTAAAACAACAGGAATACATTAACGTAGCTAATAATTGATAAGAGTAGTTGCTAATTCTTAAAAAGATCTAGATGCCAACATTTTAATATATTTCGCCTCAAGAAAATAAGAAGAAAGACAGGCTTATTTTTTTTTAAGTGAATAACTTATCTTAAAAGACAGAGAGGAGTTACACAAAGAGAAAGCCAGTAGGATGAAAATGGAGTTTCATAAGAGTGACTGAGGTAGAGACAGAGCCTGAAATAATCACTTGAGTTTATAGCTAAAGCAGCTTTTTTTTTTTTTTTAAAATCCAGGCAAGTGTGAGTCCTAAGGGCTTAGAGATACTGTTGAAAGTGATAGTTTTCAAAGCATTGTCACCAGATCAGCAGAATTAGCATCACCTGGGAACTTGTTAGAAATGCAAATTCCTGAGCTGCATACAAGGCCTACTACAATGGAAACACTGAAGGTGAGGCCTGGTGACCTGTGGTGTTTTAAACTTCCACCCCCAGGGACCCTGATGTACACTGAATTTTGAGAACCACTGGTCTAAGGCAGGGGTCAGTAAACTTTTTCTATAAATGGCCATAAAGTAAATGTTTTAGGTTTAGCACTTCACACAATCTGTCACAACTACTCAACTCAGCCAAGTAGGGCAGAAGCAGCCATAAACAATATGCAAACCAATGGATATGGTGGTGTTCCGATAAACTCGATAAACTCTCGTTTACAAAAACTGGTTGCAGGTCAGATTTGGCCCATGGGCCATTGCTGCTAATGCCTGATATAGAAAAAGGGTGGGCAGAAGAGGAGGAAGAGGGAAAGGAAAAGGTCCTTTCTCACCTTTTCTGTTTTGTTGGTCCTAACACGTAGTGAGGAGTCCAGATTGCACCAAGGTACCTTCCAATGTACATGCACTTCCCTGCTTCTACTTGAGAACTGTGCACAGGAGATACCCAAGTGCTATCTTCCTTTACTAAGTAAGGGTAAGGCACAGAAAGGAAAGCAGTAGAAAGGGGTGAACCTAACTCTACCAATCAGTCAGTTGTAGAATTCCAGGGCTTAGAAAGAAAGAGTAGCCTAAGCCTGAAATATAAACACCATAGCCATCATTTATCCACAGTTTTTTGGTATCATTTGGCTAAAAAAAAATGTTCTTTGTGACTCTGTTTGTCCTCAGGGAACAGACAGAAAAAAAAAAAGAGCTTGACTTCTTCACTAAAAAACGAAAAACCTAAAAAACAAACCCCAGATGGAAATTGTTGCCTTACCTGCAAAACAGAAGCTCTCAAATTCTAATGTGCATCAGAATTAACAGGAGGAGGTGTTAGATTGCCTGCCCTCACCCCCAGAGTAACTGAGACAGAGTCTGAGAATTTGCAGCTCTAACAAGTTCTCAGGTGATGCTTATCATGATCGTGCTAGTTCAGGATCCACACTTTGAGAACCACTGCTCTGAAACATGCTCTTCCTTCTGTGTTCCCAACTTTAGTTGGCAAAATCACCACCTTATCTATCCCAGCACCTAAGCAAATACTTGCGATCACCCTAGACTCCTCACTGTCTCTTGCCTCGCAGTAATCAACCACCAAGTCTAATCAAGTTTGCCGCTTCAGGATCTTAGAAATCCAACCCCTCTTCACCATCCTGTTGTCAAAAATTAGTTTAGGCCAGTGCTCCTATACTTTCACATATCTTACACATAAAAAATAATTATATCCATAGGCTATAGGGGTAAACACATTTAATTGTATAGGTTAGTGGGGACAATAGGACTGGGGGGCTCCTTTGACCAGCCAGAGGGGTGAGGGGATCCATGTCCCTACCCAACTGTGCCTTCCCCATTCATTCACTGGGGAACCTTGTTTTAGGTCCTCATCATCACACACCCAGGCATTCTACATAATTCCAGATTTAGCTCTTAAGGCACTCTTCCTACTAGCCAGAATTATTTTTTTAATTACTGTGTAAGACAACCAAATACTCTAAAATTGAACATTTATTATGTTCAGTCTCTCCTTGTGCCCTAAAAAATGCACATCAAGTTTATTTAGCTTTGCACACTGTGAATCAGTCATAATTCCAACAGGGCACACATGTCATACTTAAAATATTATAATTTATGGAAGATATATTTATAAAGGTGAGAGTGTAGGGCAGGGATTGTCAAGCAACAGTGATTTTATTATTGAGGACATTTGCCAATGTCTGGCACTCAATTATCAAGATTGAGTGGTGTCACTGGCATTTAGTGGGTGAAAGCCAGGGGTGCTGCTAAACATCCTGCAATGTACAAGACAGGACCACACTACAAAGAATTAGACAACCCAAAATGTCAGTAGCGCCAAGGTTGAGAAACCCTGCCACAGAGTAAGTTCTTGTAAAATGCTTGTCAAACAGAATTAAACCAGAACTGCAAACACAATTCCCAGATGCATCTAATTCTGCTTGAGTCAACTAAAGAAGAATCATGATAGGTGATCTGCGTGG
Organism: Mirza zaza; assembly: GCA_008750895.1. Classification (NCBI taxonomy): domain Eukaryota; kingdom Metazoa; phylum Chordata; class Mammalia; order Primates; family Cheirogaleidae; genus Mirza; species Mirza zaza. The sequence goes on from VSMD01010909.1 coordinate 91,391, forward strand.
AATGATGAAACCTCCACCTCACGTTGGGTCCTTGTATTAGTCAGGGATCTCCAGAGAAACAGAACCAATAGGTTATATATATATAGATAGATAGATATAAAATCATACATATATAAAAATCATATATATATAATATCACACATATATACAAATCATATATATATATATATATATATTGAGATATTTTAAGGGAATTAGCTTGTGCAATCAATTATGAAAGCCAAAATGTCCCACAATCTTACGTGTCAGTAAAGCGGGTGTTGTAATTCTCAGTCAGAAAACTGGAGAAAAGGAGAGGTGTTGGTGTAACTCCCAGAGTCCAGGAGTTCTGATGTCTGAGGGCAGGAGAAGATGGATGCCCCAGCTTCTTGATAAGAGAGAGGGTGGGGTGGGGGGGAGAGAGAGAGGAGAGATTGCCCTTCCTCTACCTTTTTGTTCTATCTAGGCATTCGGTGAACTGGATGATGCCTGCCCACATTAGCAGAGACAATCTTCTTTCCTTAGTCCATTTACTCAATTCTAATCTTTTCCAGAAACGCCCCCATAAATGCACGCAGAAATAATGCTTTACCAGCTATCTGAGCATCCCTTAACTCAGGCAAGTTGAGACATAAAATTAGCCATCACATCCCTGTTTTCTGGCTTAAGTTCATCTTTTTGAAGAGTATTTATCTGCCCTAGTTATTGATAGTATCTTTCATGTGGCCAAGGTATCCCAAGACTTGCCTGAGATGCATTGAGATCCTACCATGTCAGTATTTTGCTACAAGGAAAATCCTCAGAAGTAGATTTAGGTGTCCATTCAAGATATAAAATGGAAAAGTCACATTAATGCATTCATAAAACACTTG
>VSMD01010910.1:0-40123 GCA_008750895.1 Mirza zaza
ACAGATGGGGGCCGGGCGCGGTGGCTCAAGCCTGTAATCCTAGCTCTCTGGGAGGCCGAGGTGGGCGGATCGTTTGAGCTCAGGAGTTCGAGACCAGCCTGAGCAAGAGCGAGACCCCATCTCTACTATAAATAGAAAAGATATTAATTGGCCAACTAATATATATAGAAAAAATTAGCCGGGCATGGTGGCGCATGCCTGTAGTCCCAGCTACTCGGGAGGCTGAGGCAGCAGGATTGCTTGAGCCCAGGAGTTTGAGGTTGCTGTGAGCTAGGCTGACGCCACGGCACTCACTCTAGCCTGGGCAATAAAGTGAGACTCTGTCTCAAAAAAAATAAATAAATAAAAAAGAATATAGATGGGATTTAAGTCATGAAATTGAATAAAATCACCAAAGAACTATAAATAAAAAGCAAAAATAGAAAAAAAAATACTAAGCTGTTTTTTAGTCTCCCAATCTTTTGGCAATTTATCTACTTATATAGAAACACTCAACTTTCCCAGAATCTCTTTCAGAACCTCCACCTAAGTCTTTAGCTTTCTGGAAATACTGGAAGCTAGGAGGCTTGAGTCTTGATTACCTACATAAATCATTAAATTATCCTGAATTAGATTACTTGAATAAGTCATTAAAATTCTATAAACCTGCATGTGCATCCCTATTTACTCTGCAATTCTGGCAACAATGCTATTACTATATTTCCTCTAATTAAACCTACTTTTCCTCAAAGATAGAAAGTTAAGCTTCTTTTTAAAGAATTCTTTCTAAATATTTATATTTTCCCATTAATTCATTCTACCAACTTTAAGTACTTTTTGAGAGCCTAATGTTGTATTAAGATTAATGACACAATGGTACCATGATATTAATGAAGATACTACAAAACAGCAGAAGTTCCTAACAGAAGTGTGTTCAGAGTCCCGTGGAATTTCAGAAGAAGTAATGGTCACTTAAGAGGATCAGTATCATGCTGATAAAAGAGGTGATACTGGAGCTCAACCTGGAAGTATGGACTGTAACATGACACAGAAAGGAAAAAAGACATTCCAGATAGAGAAAGCAGTGCATACAAGGACTTAGAGACATTCTATCAAGTAGGGCTCAATCAGGGAAGCAGAATCACTATGACAAGTATGAAGTAAGAGATTTATCGTAGAGATTAAACCTTACACAATTGTAGGAGAAGCTAGGAAAGTGAAAGTCTGGAAGGGGAAGGATGGAGGATCAGCAAAAAGTCACTGACCAGGGACAATGAAAATGGGAGCTGGTGAAGAAAACAATGGAAGGCAGTTGCTTCTGTGCCTGTGCTCAGTCTGAAGTCGCTATGGGTCAGCAGGTCTGGCAGATGAGAAAAAAAGCCCAACATGAATCATGGGAGAGCAAGGGCAAACAAGAACCTGCAAAGATAAAGAAGAGCCTGTAAGTACAAGGTGGGACATACAAAGACAAGCTGGGCCCAGTATCTGTCTCTAACTCACAATGCAGGTGCTTCGTGGAAGAAACTGGTATCCTTCACCACAGATTACACTTATTCCTGGCTGAGGATTCAGCAACATTGAGGAGGAAATCTGGCAAGAGCAGGAGGAGCTGTGTGTCCAGTGGCTGCCCCACACCTGCCAGGTCAGGCCTGGGCCCTGCACTGCCCTCCTGGGCATGATGCCTGCTGCTTTACTTGCACCTTCAAATCTAGCACCAATTTCTCTTGTGGCCAACCCTAATGCAGAATCATACAGGGAGGTTGATTCTGAGATGTGTAGCTCCAGTTTGGCTAAGTTGACACAGTCTAAAACCCCACAGACAAGAAAAAATTATTCAGGGAGCAGCACAAAACTCACTTTGTTGATACGTCAGAAATAAGTTGGGGGAGGGTGGAAGAGGAGAATAATGAACCTATAAAGAAGGTTGGTAAGATACAAGCCTATGAAGAAGGTTGGTAAGATCCAAACAGTAAGATCTCTATTTGTTCCATAAGGGTTTTAAGTGTTCTAGCTGAGCAGTAATAAACTATTGTGGCAGAATGGCTAGTTGTTCACCAATCTCATCTCCTCTCCCCGAACACACAGAAAATCTACATTCCATGCTGTCTCCTTGCAGTTAAGGACAGGGTCCCCTAGCTGAGTTCTGACCAGTGTAATATGGGCAGGAATGAAGAATAGTACATCCATTCCTGTCAGTAAAATGTCCCACAAAATCTTCCATGTTCTCTCTCCACTGTGTTCTTGCTCTTCTGTGTTTCTGTCTGTGTTCCCAAAAGTTAAAGACTCCAAGATGCTAGAGCCACATAATGGAAGGAACCCAGATCCACTGAGTTACTCCTTGGAGGAGAACCAGTCAACCTGCATTGGATTGTGATGTGTGCTAAAAATAAATCTTTATAGTGTTGGGCCACTGAGATTTGGAGATGGTTTACTATAGCAGCCTACATTACTTTACCTTGACTCATACAACCAAAAGATTTTTTTTAGCATAACTATGATCTGTCAAATTAAAAGAATCCACTATTCCAAAAATCTTTTAATTAATAATTCTTTACTTTCAAATTGACTTGTAAGCTATCATTTATCATATACTAAATTCCTATTTTCTGGAATTTAAAGTTTCAGTTTAAAGTTGAATTCCATTGATCTATCCATTCCAGGACCTATAATGTATCTTTTTGTTAATGTAATTTCATATTATATTTAACTTCTTAGAAGATAACACCTTATTTTTTCTTTTCGTAATTTATCAGCTTTTTCATTTAGTCTCCCAAGTGAATTGTTAACTCAGTTTTTTTAGATTGCTCAAAAAATTCAAATGTTTTTTATATTTAAATTATGATAAACCCATAAATTAATTAATTTGGAATAATTTATATCTTCAAAGTTTTTAGTACTCCAGTCAAGGAATAATATGTATCCCTTAATTATTGTTCTTGTTTAATTTTTCTCAGAAGAGTTTTTAATATATTTCATGCAAGTTCCACTTATTCCTTAAGATATTTTTACATCTTATAAAGTTCTTATGAGTGGGATGCTTTCTTCTATTTTTTTGTCTAATTTTTAATAGGTATGTCTAGCCACTTTATTAAACTTTCACTCTCTAATCCTAATTGTTTACACCTTATTTCTCTTGGAATTTCTGGGTACACAATACCTCCTGAATATAATAATATCATGTTATTCAGCATAATTTTTGTTTCATGTCTTATTACATTATCCATAACTTCTAGAATAATGTTAAATTTAAAAATGGTAATTAGTAGGCATCCTTGTTTCATCTATAATGTTAATACTATTGCCTCCAAAATTTGGTGTTAAATAGTAAGATAATAAATCCGTGCTGTTCCATCTGGGGGATGGTCATGCTGGAAACTCAGACTTGTGGGGGGAGGGGGGGAAAGGGCATTTATTGAAACCTTAAAATCTGTACCCCCCGTAATATGCTGAAATAAAAAATAAATAAAAATTAAAAAAATAAATCCGTGCTGTTTTAAGCCACTAAATTTTTGGTAATTTGCGGTAGCAGCAACAGAAAATAAATCCACTTTTGCTTGTGTTGCTTGTTCATTCTCAGGCCTGAGAATTGATGCACTGCCTCCACCCCATGTTCAACCTCAGGCCCAGCATATCTGCACATTGATACCCGGCAACAAAGCAATGGCATGGCTAAAACACGAAAACAAGACTTGACCAAAATTTGGAGGATGCCAGCAGCATTACCTTAACCGAATATCGTAACTTACAATCCGACTTCTACTCCATAAATGTATTGTGTTAATTAAGTGACATAATAGATGTTAAGTACTACACAGTCTGGCCTAGAGAAAGCAGTCAACAAATATTAGCTGTTATTATTATAGTGATTGCTGTTGTTGGTAATCCCCTCGGCAAAAAGGGAGGCTTTGACTATAAACACCTCAAGAAGCTATAGCAACTGATTGACCATGTTGACACAAACAAGAGATGGGTCTGATTTTTGGATGTAGATGATATAAAGAATGTGAAGGGGGCCGGACATGGGGGCTCACGCCTGTAATCCTACCACTCTGAGAGGCCAAGGCAGGAGGAGGATCACTTGAGGTCAGGAGTTCCAGACTAGCCTGAGCGAGAGCAAGACTCCATCTCTACTAAAAATAGAAAAAATTTGCCAGGTGTGGTGGCGAGCACCTGCAGTCTCAGCTACAAGGGAGGCTGTGGCAGGAGGATTGCTTGAGCCCAAGAGTTTAAGGTTGCCGTGAGCTAGGCTGACCCCACGGCACTCTAGCCCAGGCAACAGAGCAAGACTCTTGTCTCAAAAAAAAAAAAAAAAAAAGAATGTGAGAAGAAAGGTCTGCAACACAAACCATAGCATAGTGACACTGGCCTTCATACCAGAAAACAGGCCAAATTGGAACTTAGTACACAAAATAAAAAGCACAAGTGAATTATTCTTTCATAGATTTTTTCAGTTAAGATACATTTGTGTATAATGTTGTATCAAAGAATCATGTTAGAGAAACACCTAGAGGAGAAAGATGTAAAGGAAAATACTTTATTAACAAAAATAATAATGGCTGACATCTATTGAACACTCATTCTGTGGCAGATTGTGTGCTAAATGTTTTGCAAATAATATGAGCTAATTTAGGTCATGATTATTAAAATTAAGAAAATATTTAAATGGATGACATCCTCAATGCCCACAGTTCTTGCTTGTCAAAATGTTATTTTAACTCTTTTAGACTATGCCAAAGTATTTGGAATCACAGGCTACTCATATCTATCATGAAAAATTTAGGCTAGGGTTTATCCCACACATCAAATTTTTACCAATTTTTAAGTGGAGATGGAAATCCACAAGACTAACAATGTTGCTTAGAAACTATAAACCAGCAAAGAACAATACTCTGAAAGGACATTGAGACCAAAACAATCTGACGAGTTCTGCAAAGACATAGTCCAGCACACTTTGGATAAATGCATCAGGGATAAAGGCTTCTTAGAACTCTCTCTAAATGCCCTTATCTTCACTTCTTTTAGGTGGAGGAGCAGTCCCAAAATGATCATCTTCTAAAGCGGAATTCACAATGTAAAAAGTCATAAAAAACAAGAATGGTGTATAATTATAGGAAAAATAAGAAAGCCTGAGAACAACCAGAAGGACTTTGTTAATTTATGTTTAGGACAGGAAAAACAGTGATAAAACCACTTGGGAGCATAGGATATAACATATCCGTTCATTTACTCCTTAGGTAATAGAATAGATGGTAAGTACCAGGCATTATAGTAGATGATAAGAATGCAATAATAAATAACACACTGTCTCTGCTCTGGGGAAGCTTACATTCTAGCATGATAGAGGGACATAAAATGTAACAAAGGTGAACTGAATTATTCATCTATTTTGTTTCCATGAAACAAAAATGGGCTTTGTTCTGCACAGAGCCTGTCATGTCCAATAGCTCTTCTAAGAAAAACCATCCAGGACCTTCTTGCAGATGGACAAGCTTATTCAGCCTTTATTGCATGAACCTGTTCCACCATATCCAGGTAGCTCCAGTCAGAAGAGGGCACTTAGTCCAAGGGCAGCTCATCTACAGATTGACTGCAAGAATTGGTGCTAACACAATGCACACAGAAAGACGAGTTTGAGGTGATGGATTTGGTAATTACCCTAATTTCATCATTATACAATGTATACATCAAAACATCACGTTGTACCCCATAAATATCTACATTATTATGTGTCAATTACACATAACATAAAACACTTTTTTATAAGATGAAATAAACAATAAGAAAATCACAATGTTGGCCGGGCGCAGTGTATCATACCTGTAATCCTAGCACTCTGGGAGGCCGAGGCGGGCAGATTGCTCAAGGTCAGGAGTTCAAAACCAGCCTGAGCAAGAGCAAGACCCCGTCTCTACTATAAATAGTAAGAAATTAATTGGCCAACTAATATATATAGAAAAAATTAGCTGGGCATGGTGGCGCATGCCTGTAGTCCCAGCTACTCAGGAGGCTGAGGCAGTAGGATTGCTTGAGCCCAGGAGTTTGAGGTTGCTGTGAGCTAGGCTAACACCACAGCACTCACTCTAGCCTGGGCAACAAAGTGAGACTCTGTCTCAAAAAAAAAAAAAAAAAAGAAAAGAAAATCACAGTGTTAAAGAAACTGAAATAATGAGGAGTAAGAAAAGGCTATGAGTAGCTATGAACACAGACACAGCATAGAAGAAAGAAAGCCAGATTGGTAAGAGAAGAAGATACAAAAAGACACCTCTAATAATTTTAACATCTGGTCAAGATGGAGTAATAGAGACCAGATTTACCCTCGCAGCTGAAACAACTAAAAAAAAAACAAATATATTAATGGTTTTCAGCGTGCTGGACATCAGGCAATGAGGGACATTGATCCTTAAAAGAGGGAAACAAACAAGAGGAGCCCAACAATTACTCCCCAGCCTCTGAAGCTGAGGAAAGAACCACCAGAAATTATAGGAGGTAACTGTGTTAGTCAGGGTTCACCAGAGAAGCAAAACTAACAGGACATGTATACATATAGCATGAGATGTTTATTTTAAGAAATTGGCTTACGTGACTGTGTAGGATTGGTGAGTCTAAAATCTGTAGGGTAGGCCAGCAGGCTGAGACCCCAAGAAGACTTGCGGTGTGAGTCCCAGTGCTGCCTGCTGGCAGAATTCCTTCTTGCTCAGGGGAGGCCAGTCTTTGTTCTGTTAAGGCTTTCTACTGACTGGATGAGATCCACTCATAATACGGAGGGTAATCGGCTTTACTCAAAGTCCACCCGTTTAAATGTTATTATCTTCCAAGAAAACACTCTCACAGAAACATCCAGAATAATTGTTGCCCAAATATCTGGGCACAATGGCCCAGTCATGTCGACACATAAAATTAACATTACATAACAATACCTGGTGCTCACACATGTCCAGGAATCATGCCTGTTTACACTACCCAGACTGAAAAAAATAATACTCAATTCCTAGGCCATCATAGTACTCACAGGGTCTTGCCTCAGGAAGGGGAAAAATTTAGCCCTAGACTGAGTTCTACAATGGTTCTATCTAATAAGGATGAAATGCAAGACCCACAAGGAACATTATGTTTCAAAGTAACTCAACTGCATCCCAAAACAAAGTTCAAGAATATTTACAGGAATACATAAATATCTAGCACCTAGCAAAGTAAAAGTCACAACATCTGACATCCAATCAAAAATTACATGGCATGCAAAAAAAAAAAAGCAGAAAGTATAATCTATAAGAAGGAGAAAAAATAAAAACTGGTGCAGAACAGACACACATGATAAAATTAATAAGCAAATACTTTTTTAAAAGTTTTTATAACTATATTCCATATGTTGGAAAAGTAAAGACTGAGCATATTAATACTAAATATACATATGAGAGATGTTTTTTAAAATATCTAAATTGAACTCTAGAAATGAAAAACTGAAATGTGTAAGAAGAAAATACACTGGATGAGATTAATAATATATTAGACATTCCAGAATAAGAGATAAGTGAACTTAAATATTGAATGAAAAAGCAAGATCCAGTCATATACTGGCTACTAGAAACTCACTTTAAATATAAAGACATGAATAGGTTAAAAATAAAAGGATAGGAGAAAGTATAAAACATTGACACTAATCTAAGAAAAGCTATAGTGACTATATTAACATCAAACAAAGTATAATTCAGAGCAAAGAATATTACCAGGGACAAAGAATGTCATTGCATAATGATAAATGGGTCAGTTCCTCAAAGGACATAATAATCATCAAAGTTTATACACATTAATAATTGAGCACAATGCAGGAAACAAACTGGTAGAACTACAAGGAGAAATAAACAGATCCATAAATTACAGTCAGTTTTCAATATCCCTCTCTCCATAACCGATAAAACAAGTACACAGAAAAATCAGTAACAATAAGAAGACTTCAGGAACATTATTGTGGCCTGAATTGTGTCCCCCAAAAAGATATGTTCAAATCCTAATCCCTGGCCAAGCATGGTGGCTCACACCTGTAATCCTAGCACTCTGGGAGGCTGAGGTGGGCTGATCATTTGAACTCAGGAGTTCGAGACCAGCCTGACCTAGAGCAAGACCCCATCTCTACTAGAAAAATAGAAAGAAATTAGCTGGACAATTTAAAAATATATATATGTGTATATATATATATATATATATGTGTATATATATATATTAGCCAAGCATGGTGCACGCCTGTAGTCTCAGCTACTCGGGAGGCTGAGGCAGGAGGATCACTTGACCCCAGGAGTTTGAGGTTGCTATGAGCTAGGCTGATGCCAAAGTACTCTAGCCCAGCAACAGAGCGAGACTCTGTCTCAAGAAAAAAAAAAAATCCTACCCTAGTACCTGTAAATGTGACCTTATTTGGAAATAGATTCTTTGTGGAAGTAACCAAGTTAAAATGAGGTCATACTGGATTAAGGGGGTTCCTAATACATGACTAGTGTCCTTATGAGAAGAGGGAAATTTGGACACAGACAGGAAGAATGTCACATGACAATGGAGGCAGAGATTAAAGTGATGCATCTTCAAGGTAAGGATTGCCAGCAACCACCAGAAGCTAAGGAAGAGCAAAGAAAGATCCTCCCAGGGAGCCTTCAGAAAGAACATGGCCCTGCCATCATGCTGATTTTGAAATTCTAGCCTCCAGACCTGTGAGAGAATAAATTTCTGTTGTTTTAAGCCACTCAGTTTGTGGCAATTTGTTACAGTAGCCCTAGGAAATTAATACAACTACCAGCCAATTTGTCCTAATTGACGTTTATAAATCACTCTACCCAACCACAGCAGAAAACACTTTCTTGTCAAGTGTAAGGTATCAAGAGATGGCCTATATCCTGGACCATAAAACAAGTTTCAATAAACTTAAAGGGATTCAAGTCATACAAAATGTATTTTATCACCACAAAGGAATTAAATTATAAATCAGTAACAGAAGGACAGCTGGAAAATCCTCAAATATTTGGAAACTAAACAATACACTTTCAAATAACCCACAGATCAAAGAAGACTGAGAGAAAACATTTGGAAATCACATCTCTGATAAAGATCTTGTATCTGGAATATATAAAAACTCTCTAAACTCAATAATAAGAAAAGAAAGCCAGGCGTGATGGCTCCTGCCTATAATCTCAGCTACTCAAGAAGCTGAGGTGGGAGGATCTTTTGAAGCCAAGAGCTCAACATTAGTCTGGGCAATGCACGGAGATCTCATCTCTAAAAAAAAAAGAAAGAAAGAAAATAAATAGTCTATGAAAATACAAGGGGCAAAACATTTTAACAGAAACTTCACAAAAGAAAACGTATGAATGGTAAGTAAGCCCATGAAAAAAATGCTCAACATTATTAGTCATGATAGAAATGCAAATTAAAACAACAGTGAAATATTACTATACTTGAATAGCTAAAAATTAAAAGACTGACCAAACCAAGAGATGGTAAGTATGTGAAGTACCTGGAATTCTTGTGTACTATACTGCTCTTTTAAACGTTATAATCACTTTGGGGAAAGGTTTGGTATTTTCTTTAAAAAGTTTGGCATACACCTAACATATGATCCAGCTATTCCACTCCAAGTTATTCACCCAAGAGAAATGAAAGCCTATGTCCATATGTACAAAGACTTATACACAAATGTTCATAGTACTTTTACTTACAAATGGCCAAAATCTGAAATAACCCAAATGTTTGCCAACAGGTGAATGAATAAACAAAATGTGAAATAACCATGCAATGGAATACTACTCAGCAATTAAAAGGATAAACTATTATGCATACAATAATATGGATGAATCTCAAAATAATTATCATTAGTGATAGTAGTCAGTCAAAAAAGTATTAATGTTGGGTAGATAGTGAGGGTTTCTAGGTCTCCTAGGGATGAAAGTGGGTGCTGCTGAGATTCACCCTCCATGGGCTTTCAGAGAGGCTCATGGGATATCTGCATGGGCAGTAAGACTCAGGTCATGCAGGCTCCCAACTGTCTCATCAAACTGGTTCCATGGTGACGTCGAGCCATGAGGCAGGTCCCAAGTTGGGCACTACAAAACAAGATGCAGACCATAATCAACCCCTCCTTTTTTTTTTTTTTTTTTTGCATCCTTCCTTATGCTCTCTCTTTGCTGTGACAGTGGGTCCAGTTGTCTGTGGCGTATGCATCACGCTCTGTAAACCTGTATCTTGCTCTTGCACTATAATCCTGTCTTTCTCTCCTCAATAAACCTCATTTTCATGCTTGCCTTACTTTGGCGTGTCTGGTCATTCTTCAGCCATGAGCACGCCAAGAACCAACATTGCACACTGAAACCTGACATTAATCATACTGTATGATTCCATTTATATATATAACAGTCTAGAAAATGCAAACCAATCTACACTGACAGAGAGCAGATCAGTGATTCCTGGGGACAGAGGCCAGGGAGTAGATAGAAAGAGAGGACTAAGAGGGAGGGATTATGAAAGGGCATGAGGAAAACTTTTCTTCTTGTTAAAACTAAAATAAACTCAGGAAATAAAATTTAGCTCCTGTTCAATTTGCATACCAGATTTGGGAAAACGCTTAAATAACTCCTCAGCCAGACCTGTAGAGCCACCAGTGTGCAACACCAGCCTGGGAAAGCCACAGTCATGAGACTTCAGTACATAAGAACCAAAGTATGGACCGTGTCCAGGAAAAGCATGAGAGCCAGGCTGCCTAAGGCCTTGGGCTCCAGGCTCCCACCCCAGTGTGTCTGGAAGGCAGGACATGGAGTCACAGATTATTCTCCAGCCTTAAGATTTAATGTTGTTTGCCCTGTTGGGTTTTGGACTTACTTGGGACCTCTTACTCCTTTCTTCTTTCTTATTGGTGCCTTTTGGAATAGGAATGTCAATCCTATGCACGTCCCACTATTGTATTTTGGAAGTACATAACCTGTCTAATTTCACAAGCTCACATCTGGAAAGCAATTTGCCTTGAGTCTCACCCATATAGTGATTTAAATGAGACTCCGGACTTCAGAATTTTAGGTTGATGCTGGAGTGGTTTAAGATCTTTGGGGGCTATTGGGATGGAATTAATGTAGTTTGCATGTGAGAACATGAATTTTGGTAGCCAGGGTGAAACGCTATGGTTTGAATGTGCCCCCAAAGTTCATGTGTTGGAAACTTAATTCCCAATGCAACAGTGTTGAGGGATGGAACCTTTAAGAGGTGATTACATTATGAGTGCTCTGTCCTTATGAGTCGGTTAATGCTGTTATTAAAATGGCTGGTAAGAGCAGGTTCTCTCTATTCTGCTCTTCTGCCAAGTGAGGACACAGTGTTCATTCCCTGCTTGTCCTTCCACTTTCTGCCATGTGAGGACACAGCAAGAAGTCCCTTACTAGATGCCATTGCCTTGATCTTGGACTTCCCAGCCTCCAGAATTGTGATAAGTAAATTTTTGTTCTTTGTAAATTATCCAGTCTGTGGTATTCTATTACAGTAGTCCAAACAGACTAAGACAATGAACTTCCATGGGTTTGCTGGGCCCAGCCCATTCTTCAGCTCTCACACATTGAAGTTCCATGCTTGTCGTTTTCTCAGTCTGCAGTTGCACACTGGTGGGATATTGGGGCATGCCCCACTCCCACAGCTCCACTAGGCATTGCCCTAGTAGGGACTCCACCCCTGTGGTAGGTCTCTGCCTGGCCCCCATGGCTGTGCATAGTGTCCTTTGAAATCTCAGTGAGGTAGCCATGCCACCACAGCTCCTGCACTCTGTGCACCTGCAGAGTTAGCACCATATGGATGTCTACAAACTCACCACTTTCCTCCTCCAGAGCAGCAGCCTGAGCCATACCTGGGCCCACTGCAAGGAATACTGTGCTGGAAGCTGGGGGCAGAAGCTTGAAGTGTCCCTGGGCAGCAAGTTCCAGGTCTCATGGGTGCCCTGGGCCTTTCCCTCTAAACTGTTCTGCCCTCAAGGCCCTAGCATTCTCAGTCTGTGATGAGTGTCACAGCCTCAAAGATGTCTGAAATACTATCAGGGTCATTCTTCCATTGTCTTGATGAATAGCATTTGGTTTCCTTCTACCTATACGAATCTCCTTATCAAAAGGCCACTATGCCACATCATTGGTTTTCTCTCCTAAACTCCCTTTTCTATTTTTTACATAGCCAGGCTGAGGAGTTTCCAAATCTTTACATTCTGATTCCCTTTTGATTATAAATTCTGCCTTAAAATTGTTTCTTTCTTCTTGCATTTTACTAAAAACACAACCACGCACATACAAAAAAAAAAATCACAGATTGAGTAATTTATAAAGAATATAAATTTATTTCTCACAGCTCTGGAGGCTGAGAAGTCCAAGATCAAGGTACCAGCATCTTGTGAAGCCCTTCTTGCTGCATACTCACGTGGCATAAGTGAGAGGGGAAAGGGGGCATGATCACTGTGTTGTGATACAGCAAAAGAGCAGAAGAGAGTGAGCCCACTCCTATAGCCCCTTTTGTAGCAGCATTAATTTATTCATGAAGGCACTGCCCTCATGACCTAAACACATCCCATTAAGCCCCACCTCCCAATGCTTTTGCATGGGGGATTATGTTTCTAACGTATGAATTTAGGGGGACAGATTCAGACCATAGCAGTACGACTGAAGAGGAGTGTGCAAAGGGGGAAGCAGTAGACAACAAGTTCAGAGGAGTAGCAAAGTCCAGATGATGCGAGACCTAGTAGGCATTGTGAACCCATTGGGTTTTACTCTTAGTGAAATGCGGACTCTTCAGGAGATTTTGAATAGAGAAGTGACATATATAACTTCAAATGTGAAAGAATCACTCTGACTGCTATGTTGAGAATAGACTATAACGTGACTAGTACAGACACAGCAAAACCGATATGGAGGCTATTGCAGTAACGCAAAGGAAAGATGAGTGGGTTCTGTTCCAGAATAGGAATAGTGGAGGTCAAACTCCAGATACATTTTGAAGGTGGAGCCAACAGGATTTGCTCATGGGTTGGATGCAGAGTATGAAAGAGAGAAGTTAAGTTTGCCTCCAAAGTTTTTAGCCTGACCAACTAGAAGAATGAAGGTGCCATCAACTGAGAAGAAAGCTGAGGATGAAACAGATTTATTAAGGAAAACCAAGAGTTCACTTTTAAACATAAGTTGGGAGATAGAGCTGTCCTGGGGACTGTGATTTGGGAGTCATTGGCACATAGATGGTATTTTACACCACGTGAACTGGATGAGATCTCCAAGGGTGATTGTAGATAGAGAAGAGAACCAAGGACTAAGAAAGCTTGACAACCACGAAGAGCTTAGAGAAAAAAAGAAGGAGCCAGCACAGTGAGACTGAGAAGAAACAAGTAAAGTAGGTAGAAAACCAAGAGATTGTGCTATCACACAAGGCAAATAAAGAACATATTAATATGTCATGGAGGAGGGTGAGATCCTCTGTGTCAAATGCTGCTGACAGGTTAAGTAAGATGAAGACTAAGAATAGACTATTGGATTTAGTCACGTGGAAGCCATTGGTAGCTTCAACTAGAGCATTTTCAGTAGACTTGGAGAACAGGGTTGGGGGGGAGCCTGATTGGAATGTATTTAAAGGGATTTCTAGCTTCTTTTTTAGGACCTAGAAATCTGGAAAAAGCATTGCCAAAAAAGGAATAAGAAGAATCTACAAACTCACAATGTTTCTTAAACTCATCAGAAAGCTAAGGTTGCAGAACAGCAACCATCTATCCCAAAATTTAGGGATACAGAGGTGCCTTCAATGAGAGAGGAGATGCAAGAACTTGCTTACCTGAGGCAGATACTAGATGTTATAAGCCAAGAAGGATCCAACTAAAATTTTTAACAAATTCCTAGGTGCATACTGTGGCCAATAAGATGATATAGAAAACCTGGAACGCACAAACACAATGGGGAACTTACAGACTCTTTTCCACAGTACTCACTGGGCTGGCAGCACAAAGAGAGACCTGAAAGAGACCTTCTTGTGGTGCAGTCCTGAGGAGGGCAACAGCAGCCTCTGTGGAAAAAGCACAGAGCCCTGTGCTTTTCTAAGAAGGATTAGATCCTTCTACCTGTCTCCTTGACAGAAATATGGACAGAGAGTGTGGGAGCTTGTGATTAACTCAAACCCCTACAATGTATGCCTAGCAGAAGGATAAGTATGCCCATTTCCAGATGTCTGCCTTTCAATCAGAAATTTTGAATTGAAGGAAAATGAAAACACAAATATCAAAATTTGTGATATGCAGCTAAAACGGTATTTAGAAGGAAATTTGGAATATGTTAGAAAATAAGAAAATTCTCATATTAATGATCAAAGTGTCTACCTTAAAAAACTAGAAAAAAAGTAAATTCAAAGCAATCAGAAAGAAGGAAAGAATAAAGATAAGATAAGAAATTGATAAAAATTAAGAAAAGAAAAGTGATTTTAAAAATCAACAAAACAAAAAGTTGATTCTCAGAATACCAATAAAATTGATAAACTCCTAGCCAGACTGATCAAGAAAAGAGAAGACAAACTTATAAAATACCAGGAATGAAAAAGAAGACATCACTATAGACCCTACAGAGAGTACAACAATAAGAACTATTATTAAAAAAAATCTATGCCTATAAATGCAACAACTTAGATAAAATGGACAAATTTTACATCACGCTGTCCAAGCTCACTTAAGAAAAAATAAATAACCTGGTTAGTTCTACATCTACTGGACTCTGTCTACATTTGCTGTTCACTGTACTCGTGATGTTTTCCCCCAGATCTTTATATTCACCATCCAGTTCAAGGGGTGATTAGACCTTCTCTGACCCCTCTTACTAAAGTGGCCACCTTCCCCCATTCTAGATAGCACATACATTTGGTTTTACAGTCCTCAAAGTATTTATACCCCACGAAATGATCTTGTTTACTTTTTTATGGATTTGTTTATGATCTGTTTCCTCACTTTGTCTTCTCAACAGTGGTATTCACAGGGCTTAGCATAGTGCTTGAAACGTTGCAGGTACTCAATAAATATTTTTGAATAAACAGAATGAGTGGTACTTCACTAACGCAGTCATTTCCTATCAGTCGTTACTTTGGGCTAAAATGGGTACACCTGGGGTGCAGACTTCAACAAGCCCAACCTCCAAATCAAAACCAAAGCCAATGACTCTTTCTAGTTTGTATGTATTCAGTTGTTCTCCTAGTCCCACCATCCAAAAAATTAAAGAAGTCAATTAAGCTCAACAAATCTATAAGAAAACATCACCTGGGAAACAGAAGCAAACAAAATATTCTCCCACTTAAATTTCTAAGTGTAGCAGAAAGATTTTTTTCCTTCCTGCTTCCCACTTATATAAATACATTTAATCATCATAACAACCCAATGATTGGGTATTATTATAATTCCTGTTTTATTGATGAAGAAACTGAAGCACAGACAGTTTAAGTCATGCAACTATTAATTGTACAGCCAGAATTTAAATCCAGGCTGTCTGGTTCTAGAGACTGAGCTGTTAAACATTACACCACACTGCCTATACTACAGGTAGATACCCTGCCTGAAAATTCACAGGCACTTTCCCATCTCACCCTTCCATCCATCCTGCTTTACCAATCACCCAGACTGAGGCAACTAAGAGGCAAGTGCCTGGGAAGCATCCAAGAACCTGAAGGAACATTGGAGCAAGTAGGGGAGAGATCCAGGATTTTCCCTAATGACCATAATGCAGATCACTACATGGGGCCGGAATGGCCCCAAGTGTCTGCAACAACAAACTCCCTCTCTTTAAGAAGTTAGCTAAGTCAAATCAAGCGGAGCAACCATTCTAGAGTTGGACCAATCCCCTGGTTAAAAGATGTAACTCAAAGCCAAAGTAAAGTGCTGCTTTTCTCCTGTAATTGACTGGCAAAAGTAACATTGTTAATATTAGGTTGTAACACACCCCCTTCCAGAAAAAGGGCAGAGTCCTGGGGTTACATGAGGAAAGTGGATCTGCAGGAAACTCAGCAGATTAGGACATTTTGCCCAAAGCCCTGGGTTCCGGCCTCCTCACAGCAATTAGTAACAGGGAGTCTTCTGAGTTTCAATGTCATGTCTCACACAGTTCTTATTTTACCTCCCAAGAGACAAAAAAAAAAAAATCAGAAGAGTTTTTCTCTTTTTTATTATTCTTTTTTTTTTTTTTTTTTTTATAAAGTCAGATTATAAAAGACGTTTTTGTCTTTTTTTCTGCCAAGGTTGTTCCCTCAAATGAAAAACACAGCTTTGTCCAGCCAAGAGGACAAAAAAAAAAAAGAAGTCATCTGAAAAGCCTTATTCCTTGAGTAAATTATTTCAGGCATCTTGACTGCTAACACATAGATATAGTCTCTTGAAAGCTCAAATAACTCTTCCATCAGGCCCAAGAATATTGCCTTCATAGACAACAGGCCTTCAAGGAAAGTCGACACCTCTGAGGTTTTCTTGCAAAAAGAAATTTGCTTTTTGCTGATTCCAAACACTTGTGTCTCTGACCTCAGTGGCCCTCAATATGCAAGACCCCACCCCTTTCAATAGCAAATATTTTTCAAGGCTCCCTTTACTGTCCTAAAATGGACTTCATAAAAAATTGTAACCTTCCTACACATGAAATTTTTTAACATAACAGTATAATATCCTAAAATACAAAGAAGAAATGAAAAGAATGGAATTTATAATAAAATAATGTACATGCAAAGAGACTCAGGCACAACTATACCAGAAGACACAGTGAAGTACTCAATGCATCTACACAGAGTTAGTGGGAATTTGACATCTACAAATGCAGACTAATTTAGGTGTATTGTATTGGTGATTGCAAGGCCAAAAGCAACATAGCTATTGGGTAATGTGATTTCCTAAATAGGGAAAACTCTTGATAAAATTCCAAACAAATCAGGTAGACACTTCCATCAATTTACACAGTAGTTGTAGTCATGGAAAATTCAGCCTATTTTGAAAGCATGCAAAAAAATACTGTGAATGCATATGTTATTAGTCCTAGATTAATAATTATAAAGAAGTTTCCACTTACCTAAGTGATTGGAAAAGACTTTAAATTATGCAAAACAAGGAACAACTCTTCCTTGTGTGGGCCTATCCTACAAATTGCAACTTACTAGCAACACTAGCCTTAGCCCACTAAATGCCTCCAGCACCCTCTTAGACAACAAAAAACAGTCCCCCATTGTCCAAAATGCCCTCTAGAGGACAGTATCATTCCTATTAATGATAGGGCACTCTTTTATCTGTGTGCTTAAGAAAACAAGCATATTCTAAAACAGATCTCTCTTCGAAGTTCACGTTTTCAGACTTAGCTTTGACTTTAGTACATCCGAATCAGAAGTGTGGAAACAAGTCTGAGTTCTAGAGTCACACCTTGATTTAAATCTCAATTTCACCACTCAATTTACTAAATTTCACCTGGTGTCCTTGAACAATCCTTAACCTCTCTGATTACCAGTTCCTCCTCTATAAAATGGAAAAAAATACATCTTTATAGCAGGACTACAAATTTAACTTGCACTCAACTCGGTAATGTCTTCATTGTTCACAAACTAATCTGGCATCTCTCCCAAGACCACGTTCGCACTTAATGGGGAAAGAGTTAACTGTATGTCTGATGCAGTTTAAATTTAAATCCAATTTGATCATTAAAACAATCCCTTTGGGTAATGTTGAAAGTCTCTACCAGAAAAAAATATTTAGTCTCCCAACTGTACTGGCTTCATGGGCATGTGAACTGTGCAGTTGCACATGGCCCTACACTCCAAAGGGCCCCCCAAGATTTTGAGATCTTGAAATTCTTAACTTTTGAACAATGGGCTTGCATTTTCATTTTGTACTGGGCCCAGCAAATTATGTAGCCAATACTGGCCTTCAGACAGCTGCCTCCTTCTCCGCTTCTGTCCTTAAGATGGCATCTGGATATCTGAAGAGAAGGGGTGTGTATGGGTTCTTATAGCACTGGGGTAAGAGCCTCCTGGCCCCATGTGGGTCATTATCGTGCATTGGGAAGTTACTACTGGCCACCAGGACAATGACCATTATTCACCAGGGGCTACTTGCTGAGTTGGGACCTAGTAGCACCTCTGCATGACTCAGCCTTACCCCTGCTCTCTTGGCTGCAGGAGTGACTGTTCTGTCCCTCACTCAGTCTACAGGCCTGGCAGTCCACCCTGCCTCGATGAGGCAGAGTGGCAAAGGATATCTGGAAAGCCTACTAGCTCTCATCACACCATCTGTAAAACATGGAAACTGAGAGCAACTTAGGAAAACAAAGCCACAAGATCTCCTTCTGTCTGACCATGTGGCATGGCCACATTGTTGTGGTCATACCCCAGGCTGGTATAGGTGGGCAGGACGAGAGATGTGCTTTCTAGGGCCCTCAACTCAGAGATGGGAAACAGCTCACTTTTCTACCCTTGCTCTTCTTACTCTCACTCTTGTAACACAGCTTCCTCTTTTCAAGCCGAGAGAAAAAATTAAAAGACACTTCTCGCCCTATTCCATTACACAATCTCCTTAGCCAAAAAAGGAAAGGAATGATGATGGTTTTTCTTTACTTTCCCTGTATCGTATCCTCCAGCTTCCTGATGTTAATCTTGTAGTTAAGCTTTAAATATGTACAAGGGTGACTTCTTTATACGATGGGGACCCTTCTGTGATCTGAGTTTTGTAGACTTAGCTAGTAATGTGTGAAATGGGAAATAAAGCAATTTAGCAAACCCCCTCTCTCTACAATACCTAAGAGATCAAGATCTCATTTCCTCTTTCCCTGGGGCAATAAACCTCATGGTGCCCCCTTAAAGGCCTGCCTTTTACAAAAAGAAATAATAATAAGAGGGAAAATAAAACGCATCCATTTAACATTTGCAAAAATTTTAAGCCAAACTCAACCACAAAAAAACACAAAAAATTCAATTAAAAAGCATGCCAAGGACTTAAATAGACATCTCTCCAAAGAAGATATACAAATGTCTAACAAGCATGTGAAGATGGTAAGCATCACTAATCATTAAGAAAATGAAAATCAAAACCATAATGATCATATTCATT
Source organism: Mirza zaza (assembly GCA_008750895.1). Classification (NCBI taxonomy): domain Eukaryota; kingdom Metazoa; phylum Chordata; class Mammalia; order Primates; family Cheirogaleidae; genus Mirza; species Mirza zaza. The sequence goes on from VSMD01010910.1 coordinate 19,070, forward strand.
AGGATGGCTATCATCAAAAGCACAGAAAATAACAAGTGTTGGCACAAATGTGGAGAAATTGGAATTTTTGTGCTTTGTGGTGGGAATGTAAAATGGTGCAGCCACTGTGGCATTTATTTACAAAATTAAACCAAAATTAAACATAGAAATATCATATTCCCTGCAATTCCACTTCTAGGTACATACCCAAAAGAATTGAAAGCAGGAACTCAAAAATTTGTACACCAATGTTCAGAGTAGCATTATTCACAATAGACAAAAGACAGAAACAACCTAAATATTCACCAACAGATGAACATATAAGCAAAAGGTGGTGTATACATACAGTGGAATATTATTCAGCCTTAAAAAGGAATGAAATTCTTTTTTTTTTTTTTTTTTTTGAGACAGAGTCTCGCTTTGTTGCCCAGGCTAGAGTGAGTGCCGTGGCATCAGCCTAGCTCACAGCAACCTCAAACTCCTGGGCTAAAGCGATCCTCCTGCCTCAGCCTCCCAAGTAGCTGGGACTACAGGCATGCGCCACCATGCCCAGCTAATTTTTTCTATATATATTAGTTGGCCAATTAATTTCTTTCTATTTATGGTAGAGACGGGGTCTCACTTTTGCTCAGGCTGGTTTCGAACTCCTGACCTTGAGCGATCCGCCCTCCTCGGCCTCCCAGAGTGCTAGGATTACAGGCGTGAGCCACCGCGCCCGGCCAGGAATGAAATTCTGATACATGCTATATCATGGATTAACTTTGAAGACACTGTGCTAAGTTAAATAAGCCAGACACAAAAGTACAAATATTTTATGATTCTACTTATGTAAGGTACCTAAAACAGTCAAATTCATAGAGGCAGGAGGAAGAAATGGGGAGTTATTATTTAATGGGTACAGAGTTTCAGTTTGGGATGAGGGAAAAGTTCTGGAGATAGATGGTTGCAACAACAACAGGAATACACTTAATGTCACTGAACTGTACATTTGAAAATAGTTTAAATGGTAAACTTTATGTTATATATATTTTACCACAATAAAAACAAAGTAAGCCAGGGAGAGGGATGAGGTGATGGACTAAAAGCTGCCTGCACCCACTGCTCTAGGGATGGGCCTTCTTGGAAAGAGCATGGTAAAGTATCAAAGAGGCTATGGAGGACATGCAGAGTGAAAGAGAAGGTGACAGGCAATTCATTCTGCTAGATTGGCAGGTACCTGGGGGAGGCATCCACACGTGGGGAAGGACAAGAGGAGAGAGTTCTGGGTCTCCACGCTCACCCTGCAGGCACTGGGGGGAAACTGTGAGGAGGCCCCCAACCCCGCCACAGACCTCTCGTCTGGTCATGGAGCTGCTTGCAGTCTGTGCAGCAACACTGCACCAGAGAGCAGGTGCAGCAGGGACCTGGGGGCTACTGTTTCCAGGTTACTGCAGCTAACACTGTTCAGAGCTCCAGGTGTGCAAGGGGCTCACCTTGGCTGCAGCTGACTAGGTGTCACCCCCACTAGGCCGGGAAAGGAGGAGACAGAGCAGGTGCTCTCCGCTACTGTGCCCTGTGACTGGGGGCCAAGCACTTCTCCACCCCAACAGGGTATTTGAGTAGACCCCGGCACCACAGACACCACCTGAGACACCTTGCAGGGACTGCATTTGCAGGACCTGGGCAGGGGGAGAGCCCCCGTCCGGCAGCCTCACCCCTGCGACCCCCATGCTGCCCCTCCACCTCAAGGTTACCACCCTACTGTCTGACCCCATGGCCCCATGGCCCAGCTCCGGCCCTGCCTCCAGGCGGCAGCTGCGGCTCAAGTCTCCAGCACTTCCCCGGTCCCCCTCTGAGGCCCCAGCGCTCCTACTAGGCCGCACAGCTCCACCTCTGATGCTTCAGGGCTCCTGTCGGGCCCCCAGGCTCCACCCCAGTGCTGCTGCTGGGCCCAGGCTCTGTCTCCAAAGCTCCACTGCAGAAGCAGGGCCACGGCTCAGTGCCACCTTCTGTCCCGAGGCTCTAACCCTGAGGCACCACCATTGCGGCTGCTGGAAAAGCAGTTCCACTCCGGAGGCTTCAGCACTGCTCCCAGGTCCAGAGGCTCTGCCCCTGGAGCTCCAGCACTGCAGAGCGCTCCCATCCCCGGCTATGAGGCTCCCCACAGCCATGGAGCTTCACAGCCCACCCGTGGGGCTCACACTGGCCGCCTGGAAGGAACAACCCCAAGGTCCAACCGTCCACAGGCGACCCACCAACGTTGAGCCACCATCACATCTGGACCTGGTTGAAGCAAACACTCACAGCGTGGACACCTATGGCCACTGCCTAGATGCCCCCCCCCTTTATACCTCCGGAGGTATAAAGCAATACCTCCAACAAGATCTTACCCAGCCCCCAACTTGAGCTTCCAACAGTGGTGTCGGCAACAACCCATCTCCACATAAACAGCATCGAGTATGGGCTTCCACTGTGGTGATCACAGGAAAATGGGATGAAACAGAACAGCTGCATTAAAGGCTCTCATTGAGCCTTCCCCTCTCCTGCTGGGTCAATCTTCCAAAGTAGGTCACAAAAGCACCATCTAGGAACCTCTCCTTCTTCTCACTAAATAGGAGTTCTCAGCAAAGGAGAACAGGTGCCCTGCAAACCCATCTGCACTGAGCTGAGAGAAGAGGATTCACATGAGAAGAAATCAGTGAAAGAACTCTGGCAACATGAAAAAACAAACAGTTCAACATGCTGAAGGGATCACGATGGGTTTACAGCAAAGGACCCCAATCAAAAGGAAAAAAAATTGTCAAAATACCAGAAATAGAATGCCGAATATGGACGGAAAATAAGATTAATGAAATTGAAGAGAAAGTTGAAAACCAACAAAAAGAAGCAAAAAACAAAAAAAATACTTCAGGATATCAATTAAAAAATGAAAACGTCACTAAAGAGCTAGAAAACGTAAGAAAGGATATGATAGAACTTAAAGAAATGAAAGAGTCTTTTAGCAAATTTAAAAATACAGCAGAAAGCTTCAAAAACAGGCTAAACAAAGCAGAAGAATCTCAGAGCTTGAAGACAAGGCTCTTGAACTAACCCAGTCAGTCAAAGACACAGAAAAGAAAATAAGGGAAAGTGAACAATCACTCAGGAAATATGGGATTATGTGAAGGGAACTAATATATAAACTATAAGTACCCCTGAGAGAGGAGAAGAAGGAAAAGCAAAAAGCATGGAAAATCTATTGCAGGGGACCATAGAGGAAAACTTCCCTGGTATCACCAGAGATTCAGTCCTTAGATCCAAACAACTTAGTAAATGTGTATGTTATAACAACTTAGTTATTGCTTGAAGTATAATACATATAAATTTTTTAAGATAATATTTTGTTTTACTCTTAACCGCAATAATGGGATACATGAACCTTTTGGGACTGCAGAGCTTCTGATATCTTGGAATAAGATGGGACACTACCGCCCTCATCCCCTGTTCCATATTCATTTCCATGCAGTACTTGCTTTTTATTACAGCAACCACCAAAATCCAGCTTTGCAAAAATATGACAGCTTCGAAAGGAATGTATCAGTATGATGTTAACACTGCGAACTACATCAAGCTAGTAGCTTGTATGATGTCCAACAGTCATAGCGTATAAATATGCTTCCCTCGAAATTTTAAAATATCCCACAACCCCCTGTGAATTCACCCTGACATCCCAGGGCGCCTCAGCCACAGTTCGAGAACTGCAGTGTTAGAATGATAGTTTGGAATGTGCTGTGGTTGGTTGGGGTAACGGCCCCCGTGAATCATGCCTTCCTGTACCTATGCACTTGCATAGCCACCCCCCCACATGGGCACAAGCCAATGTGACTTGCTTTATTTAGCCAATGGAACATTAGCAAACATGACACAGGCAGAGATCTGAAAGGTATGTATGCATTGGGATTTGCCCTCTCTCTCTGCTGGAAACCCTTTTGCCACCATGTGACACACTCAGGTGAGCCCCCTGGATGATGAGACTTCGTGGAGAGAGGCCCCAGTCATCCCAGCCATCCCAGCTAAGACCCCAGACATGTTAGTGAAGCCAATTTAGGCCATCCAGCTCCACCCAAGCCAACCCAGACAAAAAAAAACTGCTCCCTGAACCATGTAATCATGAAACATAATAAAACATTTTTTGTTTTAAACCACTATGTTTTGGGTGCTTTTAGGCAGTAAAAACTAACTGGTACAATGTTAAAGATATTGAGCTTTACACTTTAGGCAATGGAAAACCAATAAAAGAATCCATTTCTTAATTAAGTTGAATAAGAGTTATTAAATGGATGCATATTCATTCAATTGTCTCCTTGGAGTTCTCTTAGAAATAGCTTGTGACTTCCAGTCTTATAGCCTCAGGAACAGATCCCAAACTTCATCAACATTTCATTGTGAACAGGATTAGAAAATTTTACTTCATTTGTTTGAACCACATTTCCTAAAATTATAATGTCAATAATCATTAATCTGTAAGGAAGCCTGTTTGTAAAGGAAAATGTGAATTTAATTTGCTCGTTAAAAAGCTGGATAGAAGTCCTTATTGTAAGAATGGCCTGTTCAACCAGAGGTCAGATTGCTGACCACCATAACCACAGTGACGGCCAACACCCAGCAGCAAACTCGGAAACAACTCTGGCCTCACAGTGGCAGAGAGATATCTGCCACAAGATGCTGGACCTTGATCTAATCAGAGCTTTTCCCAACCAGATGCTTGCACAATATAGTAGGGTTTCAAAGGAACCAGAATACACGGGTTCCAAGATGGAACATTTTCAGCAGGGGAAGTAGGCCAACAATCTAAAAGACACAGGCATGACCTTGAAAACACAACAACCGGGAGTGGCCTTCAGGACGCCATGGTTTAATGAGCTCAGAGAACATCACCGCTCTATAACACAATAAGATATTCTTTATGAAGATAAGACTGAGTCATCGAGAAAATGTTAAATGTTTATTGAAACAAATTGAAAACACTTCAATAAGATTTTCATTAAAAATGATTGATAAAAATAGTTTAGGCTCTTCAAGTAGTAACTGCTAGCCATCTAGAAAATTCAGATATGTGGAAAATTCCATTTCTCATTGGAGCCATTGCAAATAATGATGTTTTTGGCATCTCCATAAATTGGAGGTTACTCTGTACACCAGCTCACCCTGACCTTGTTATGATATACTCCTTTATTCTCTTAAATAGGAGAATTCTCCCAGCCCTCAACAGCCCCAGGATGACTGAGGCACTGGCTCTCCTCAGACAGCAGCTTCAGCTTCCTGGGAAGGAGACAAGGAGATCAAATGGGGCAGTGGAGGAACAAGATGAGTCTTGTCTCATTTGGGCCCACAGATGAGCTTCTTTCTGACCAGGTCAGGCCCTGCAGGGAAGGTGAGCGTAGGGGTGTATCCACAGATCACCATGAGGCCATGTCCTGTGAGTGGTGTCCATGTAAAGGAGGTGTCCAGCTGGGAAACGCTGATCCAATTCTAGACCTCTTACCTGTGACCAAGGTCCTGCTTACCTCCACCAAGGAAACTGCCTGAGAGACAGAAGAAAAAGCAAGGTAAAGCATGCACCAGACACCATAAACATAGCAAACAGCTGCAAATACCGCCCATGCAGGGGAAAATAGGCAATTAACCCATTTTTACTTTACTTTTAACATGAGTATTACAGACGCTTCAGAAAATACAGATGAGAAAAGAAGGGAGAAAAAGAGAGAGGAAAAGAGCAGACTATACACATAGATAAGTGTGTTGTGTTCATATGCAGATGCTGTGTTAGAATCCACTTTTCTTTATCAGTATATACATCAATAAGATCATTTTGAATAACTGCATCATATTCAGTTTTATAAATATATTTTTAATCAATCCCATGTTTTCAGATATCCAAATTTTGTTTTGTTGTTACTTCTTGGGATGTTCAATACTAACTGAGCAGTAGAGGAGAGTCAGACAGATAGAAATCAACATATTGTCCTATCTTGAATTGCAAATATAAAGACTAACAAAAAAAATCCTATCTTGAATTGCAAAAATAAAGACTAATAAAAAAAAAACAGAAATCAACATATCAAAAAATGTATGCTTTTTTTTTTTTAATGAAAACAGGATGGATGACATGACTCAGGTATGCAGTTCTAACCCGGTACCTGGAATTAAACAGAGTTTTCCACACAGGCACAGGCAGAGCGGGAAAACTGTAGGCCTGGGGGGGGAGGGCAGGGGGGGACCTTCCCCATCACAGCGTCACTTGGCAGTGAGCCCACATAAGCACAAGCCCTCTACAGCAGATAGATCCCAAAGTGGAGGACTAGAGGGAAAGGATCCCTCACTCATCAACTAAACAAGTTACTTCTTTTCCCCCGGAGAAAATTACGTGGTGGGAGAGGGCCCGGAAATATTGCAGAAGCAACTGTCCTTCCACACAGAAACAGGGTGCCAGACAGAAGAGGTTACCCAGCCAGTATCATTCTGTAAACCAGGCTACGGTAAATATCCTTTACTCTACGACTTTGTGCATTTGTCCTATTATTTTCTTAGAACAAATTTCTAGAAGTAGGATTCCAGAGTCAACGCTAAAAACATTTCTAAACCATTTCCCACATACTATCAAATGGCAGAGAAAAACTACAGATTTACACTCCCAATAGCAATGGACGAAAGTGCCCATTTCTTCACCCTCTGCTACTGCAATAGGTTAAAATATTATCTCATTATTGTTTTGGTTTGCATTTCCTTACTTGTAAGATTAAAATGTTTTCATACATTTATTGGCCATTTTTATTTCTTCTTTACTGACTCCTTTGAAGAGTCCTTGCCCATTTCTCTAGTGAGATTTTCATTTATTCTTATTCATTTGTAAGATGCAAAAATATTTAAGCAAGTCACTCTTCTGAATCAGAATTGTGATGCACTGGGTGCCAGTTAGAATCATTAAGCCTAACAAAGCATGACACTGGTGCTGAGAGTGATCATTTTCGTATTTATTAAAACTTTTACTTACACCAGTGGAAGAATATATTGGCAGAAGAGACAAGTTTTTAGAAGAAGTCAATATCTACAGCTCACAGAAGTGCTTAGATTTAATATCTTCTGATATTAAGTTATACTCTTGCATTTTTATTCCAAATTTTAAGTTATCGAATGATTATTGATTCAGAAATTTCTAATGTGAAAAAAATCCTTATAGATGTACTTTATTTCCAGCATACTCCATACATAGAAATATGAAATTTATTTTAGAGATTAAAAAAAAAAAGACCTCAGAGAGTAATTACTTGTTCTCTTTATTACAGTTCCATTATCAGAAACTTCAAGATTAAACTACTGTCTGAGTAACTACTAACTGACTGTTAAAATGATTGAACTCATATAGACATTATATAATTTACAGATGTTGATCCAGAATTTGCCATGGATAGCACTTTTATATTTTTAAGTATTAAAACTGTTCATAAACAATATTCTTAAAGAACTTTTTATGGATTATTCAATAATATTTTTGTAAGAGGTCTTAAAGGATGTTGAACAAATTCTAGTAAACAATGCCTTGACAAAAATGTCCTTAGTCATTCATTCTATTAAAAGAATTTCCATTTTTTTTTTTTTTTTTGAGACAGAGTCTCACTTTGTTGCCCAGGCTAGAGTGAGTGCCATGGTGTCAGCCTAGCTCACAGCAACCTCAAACTCCTGGGCTCAAGCAATCCTGCTGCCTCACCCTCCCGAGTAGCTGAGACTATATGCATGCGCCACCATGCCTAGCTAATTTTTTCTATATATATTAGTTGGCCAATTAATTTCTTTCTATTTATAGTAGAGACAGGGTCTCACTCTTGCTCAGGCTGGTTTCGAACTCCCGACCTCGAGCAATCCGCCCACCTCGGCCTCCCAGAGTGTTAGGATTACAGGCATGAGCCACCATGCCTGGCCAAGAATTTCCATTCTTAACAAAAATAATTATACTTTAAAATCTACTAAATTGTTAAATTCTAAAATTCCTGTATTATGCATTGTCTTTACATTTCTCAATAAGTATATCAATACCTGTTAGCTCCCTTATAATTCATTACCATTCATTAATTCAATAAACATTTTTAAGAACTTGCTAACAAACATTATCAGGAACTTTGTGACACATTTGGAGCTAAGAATACAAAGATAAATAAAAAGAGATCCTACCCTCAAAGAAAATACGAGGGCTGTCCAGAAAGTATCCAACCATTGTTAATATAACAAGAACAGTTATATGGCTAGATACTTTCCAGACAGCCCTCGCTTGTATGTTCGGGAGTTTACGGTCTACTAGGGGAGATAGTCCACAGCTAATTGTGATGGTTAATTTTTATGTGTCAACTTGACTGGGTTAAAAGATGCCCAGATAGCTGGTAAAACATTATTTCTGCATGTGTCTATAAGAGTATTTTCAGAAGAGATTAGCATTTGAATCAGGAAGCTGAATAAAGAACATGCCCTCACCAGTGTAGGCAGGGATCATCCAATACAGTGAGGGCCTGGATAGAATAAAAAAGGTCTCTCTTTGAGCTGGGATATCCATCTTCTCCTGCCCTCAGACATCACAGCTTCGGGTTCTCTGGCCTTTGGACCCTGGAACTTACACCATGTAACCCACTGGTTCTCAGACCTTTGGCTTTGGACTACATTATACCACTGGCTTTCCTCATTCTCCAGCTTGCAGATGGCATATCATGGGCCTTCTCAGACTCCATAATCACATGAGCCAATCCCCATAATAAATCTCTCTCTCTCTCTCTCTATACATATATATATATATATATAAAAATATATATGTATGTATGTATATATACACACTACTGGTTCTGTTTCTGTGGAGAACCCTGACCATACTTTATATAGTAGGGGAAATTAGGCAGGTAGCAGAAAAGCAGAGTCCATTGTAATACAGTCAAGCATTGACTGATAGCCCAAGGGAGCAGCCACTAACTGAGGCTGAGGGGTCTTCTAGGAAGAAGTGACAGTGAGTCATCGAGACCTGCAGAATGAGCAGGTTCTATCCAGGGGAAGAAACAAAAGGTATTCAGGTGTAAAGGCACAAAGGCAGGATGGATAACCATGGGGAGCACTATGACAAGGAGTTTGGTTTAGTTGAAGCATAGAGTTGGGGTGGGGATAGACAGTAGTAAGAGATTGCACTATAGAGGGAAGAATAATATTTCCATATTTATTATTGAAAATTTAGCATGTACTAGCCACTATATGAAGTGCTTTATATTTCATTCAATCCTAACAAAAATTGATGAGGAAAGCACTATTCTTACCCCTCTCCCCCATTTTACAGCTAAATAAACAAAAGCCCAGTGAGATTAAAACACTTGTACAAGGTCATATATTTTACAAGTGGCTAACATAGTATTCCAACTTAGAAATTCCAATTCCAGAATCTAGGCTCATCTGCTAATTATGAATGGATTTTATGCTATGCTAAGGAATTTGAACTTTACCTGGAAGGACATTGAGGGGCCAAGAAGAATTTTAAGCAGGAAAATGACATGGTCAGTTTTCTTTTTTAAAAGATGGCCTGAATTACTGGGGTGGGGAGGAAGGAGGGTCTAGATCTGAAATAGGACCACCATGTACACATCTGCATGTTGTATCCTGTACAACTCTAGGGAGGGCTATTATATTGTGGTCTGTCAATGGCAACCACTGGTGTCATGCAGTGCACAACCTACATGGCCATACTTAATGGCCTTGCAAGTCAGGAAGCTATTAGTCCACTTTTGTTGCTATAACAGAATACCTGAAACTCGATAATTCATAAAGAAAAGAGGTTTATTTAGCTCACAGTTCTGCAGGCTGAGAAGTTCAAGGGCACGGCCCTGGCTTCTAGCCAGGACTTTTGCACTGAATTACAATGTGGAAGACAAGGTCAAAGGAGAAGGTGACACATGCAAAGAACAGAAAAGCTGAGGGAATTCCTGGCTTCATAACAACCTACTCTTCCAGAAATAATCCATTCCCACAAGAACTAATCCAGTCTCAGGAGCGTGAGAACTCATTCACTACGACCAGAAAAACACCACGCCATTTACAAGAGATCTGCCCCCATAACGCAAACACCTCTCACTAGACCCCCCACTTTCCAATACCACCACACTGGGGATCAAATATTAACATGAGTTTGGGTGGGGACAAACCATATCCAAATCACAGCATACAGTAACGTAGGCATAAAACGTATGAATCCTTGAACTGAGGAAGGGCAAAGGCAAAGAAGGGGTCATAATCCAGAGGTGTTAAGATGTAGAATCAACAGGAGATGCTGACTATTTGAGTGAAGGTGGTAAAGCAAAGAGAGCAGTCAAAGATAAAGTGGTTCTATTTTGTATCAATCTGGCTAAATGGTAGCTACATTTTAAAATCCCCTTCCCTATTTGGTTCTGGGTTAGGTTAGGCCAAAAGAGAAACTTGTATGAGACTCAGAAATTGAAGTGGACCAGCAGCCATTATACTCTGAAGGTCGTTGTGGTCACGGGTGATGAACCAGAGACACAGGTGCTAGCAGGTGTCAGTCTGTCCTCAATCTTCTTCCCAACTCTATATCCTCTTCTGCCTCCATGTCCAGCTGTTCTTTTCATTGGCAAGCTCTGCTGACCCACAGCAACCTGTGACCAGATGCCTACTGCAAACTCACAAGGCAACAGCCAGGAACAAGCCACAGCCTCCCATAACTTCTACAATAGTCCCATTTGTGGTCCCTCCCCAGCAGATTGCCCTGGAGCTCTGACTAGTCTGCCAGGCCGGAGTTTCAGTAGGGTTACCAGTCACTCTTCTCTCATTCACCAACTCTCCTTACTAAATTCCTGCTTTCCCAGTTCCTGATCCCAGCAGGCTTTTTTGTAACAACTAAAAAGACTATTCTAAAATTCATATAGAACTGCAAAGTAGCCAAAATGACTTTGAAAAAGAACAAAGTTGGAGGACTTTTCACCATTTGATTTCAAGACTTATTATAAAGGAATGTATAACAGAACTGTGAAGATGGACAGCCAAATTATACAGGAGCAAAACATTTGGTAAAACTGTTGCCTTCGTTCTGGAGATGTTTATATACAGATAAACTCCATGCCTACAGAATGTGCTGAAAACCCAAGATCCAGAATTATAAGGAATTTCTCTTGATGCTGGACTTCTAACAACTTTTATGTATGCAAACGAAAGCATTATAAATCAGACCTTTCTAAGAGAAAGGTGCTCAAAGACTCAGTACGCTGGATTACTGGTACTTGTAGCAGGATTTTCTGTTCTTTCTCATTCCCAGTCACTTTATGACAGCTTAATCTTTTAAAATCCTACTTTGGATCATTCGCGCTTCTAAAAAGTACTTTGGATTGCTGGAATTACAGACTTCATTCTGAAATTTCTTTTTATAGCTCAAAAGGTATTATTTTAGTGGTGCCTTCTTTCATCATCCCTTTTAAATCTAAGAGTTACTGGTATATGCTCTTAAAAGAATTATGTCAGTATCTCTGAATTTTGTTCCCATACCAGTGTGGTTTTGTTACTTTATTGGCTTTGGGGAGTCTGGTAACATAACTAGATAGATTCTTGGGATATTACTAGCCTTAGTCTACTTCATTTTAAAGTTTTTGGATTTTTTTGTACATCTGAGAACTTTCAAATAGATTTTGTGACTATTTTTTACACAACCAAATTACAGATTGGTTTGTTCAGATGTGGGTAATTTGTTCAGTGTGCCAAACTGAATTTCAGAAACCTATTCATTTCACCTGCTAGCATATATTTTCCAAAAAGAGTCCATTACCTTAGGGTTTTACAGAGAGAAAACATGTCCACTGTGCAGAACTGTTTTCAGACCACATAAAGAAATGGAAAGATGGAGCCACTTTATCACACCCTCAATGATTTTAAGTTCTATCAACTATTAAAACCACAAAACACTAATTTCATTTGGTTACAGTGGCTATTGCTAGAAGCATTAGGCTGGACTTTCAGTTCTATAAGTTACGAAAAATGTCTCCAAACATTTTCAGAATATTAGAATATAAGTGTGCATTTCAATTGAGCATTTTTTAAAGATTTAAGTGAATGAAAAAGCACTGTCTTTTTAAAATTTATAAGTAATGGTCAACCTAATGTGTATTTCAACAACATTTATTCTACCCAAATTACTCAACAAATGTTTGCAGTATAAAATTGTAAATGCATTTTTTCTTAGTGTAACCAAAACAGCAACTGAATACTAGAACTAATGGTATTAGAAGAATTTAAGTATTCTTTTCTGACATTGTTTTCACGGTGAAAACATTTTTCATAGAATTTTAAGATACATCTTATCCAAAAGTAGAATTTTCTTTAGCATCAACTTTTATAATTTCCATTCTCAAAATTTTTTTTAATTTTTATAAAATTTATATTTTAATAAAAGTCCTCTATGCTATATTTTACTGCTAACAATCAGATTCTTAAGTGAATAATAATTGATTAAGGATATTGTACTTTAATATTACATTATTCTCTGTAAAATGATTAGCAATCTATGAGAATGAATCATTTAAATTTTTGAAAAACCTCAATGTTGTTGCAAAGATTACATTAAAGGTAGCCTTTCCACCCAAACCTACTGGCCTCAAAGTAGCTACCATTAAATTGAGAAAGAAGAGGGTGCGGGCAAGGAGACAAATAAATCAGTGAGACTTGAGAATGACATCTTTGCAAAACTTTGGATATATTTACAGGTATGTGAAACTGTCTGGAAGCCAATAAATCAGAAATTTTCTAAGTTTCTGCATAAATTTTATGCCAAATAAACATGATCCCAACCTGAAAAACCCTTTGACGATTTGAGCACCAGAGCAATCCTCAGGACCCCAAACTTGCATAAGCAGAAGGCCGGCTGTGAAAGCTGTATGGCCTTCAAGAAGAATACACTCCCAAATGTCATCTTCAGATGTGGCCTTGGAGGACAGGACCTGAAGCCCCTCCCAGGGAATGGGCCAAGCACCTCGGGCAAGGGAGTTCCTCCCAGAGAGCAGAAGGAAGCAATTTCCCCACCCACAGGGTAGGAGACTTTCATAATGCCTGCTCCGTAGGGTTTCGTGAGTTCTAGCAACCAGTAGTTGCTGAGTACCTTCCACTCTTCTCTTTTTCGAATAAGAATTTTTATCCCAGTCATCCTTCCCCTGCTCCACCATTGCAAATTGAGAGGGGAGGGGACGAACAGCTTGTCTTTTTATTCACAGGTAGCCACAAGAAGCCCCATCCAGACACTATGGAGAAGGTTGTGCATCATTTGGAGATCCTAAACTTAGTGCTGCTGCTGCTTTGACTTTGTGGGTCCCTGGGCTGCTCTGAGGGTCTTTGATTTGCCTCCCAGGGGGAAAGGGTGAGTCTTTTCTGTGCAAGACAGGAAGAATGGAATAGATCATTTGTGACCAGAAAGAAAGAGTATGGAAGAAACTGGTTAGTTAGTCCCCTAGAACCATTCCCTTTTTCTCCTGGGCACCCTGCTACACTCTGCTTCCCAGCCTCCCTTGCAGCTGGCATGCCATGTGTCTCCAGCCCAACCAATGAAACGTGGGCACCAGGTCTGGTCTATTTAGCCTCTGACTCATGACCCTGCATACTCTCTCCCTTCCAGCTGGCTAGACTGGAGATGACGAGGACAACTTTGGGAGTCACAGTGTGAAGACAGTGGAGCCATAGGACAGAGAAACCTGCGTCCCTAAAAATGTGGAGAAAGGCCACTCTCTAAGAGAGTCTACAGTTGACTATAAGCTTTAATCATATTAAGCCCCTGAGATTTGGGAGTTTATCTGTTACCATCACTAGGCTTCCTTCATCTATACACAGGCAGAAGGAACAGCACAGGGAAAGACAGAGGATTGAAATTCATGAAATAGCCTGAGGAGGCCAAAGAGTTCTCTCTGGCTGAAATGTACACCCAAGGGAGAGAGTGTCAGAAGACGAGCTAAAACGTTTCCTTTGGACAAACTGCTGCAGGTCTTAATGCCATGTAAAAATTTGGACTTTATTCTATAGAAAATGAGGACCATTAAAAAAATTATTTTTTCTTCAATTTAAAACCTCTTTAAAGGCAGATTACTGGCAGCAGTAAATGCTGCCAGTAATCTGCCTTTTCTGAAGCAATTAAGAATCCAAATTTTTCACACACTGTTGCTCCCCGAAATTGAAAATGTAATCACCAAGCTGACAACAGCTTTTGCAGTCTGTTAAAGCTGCAACTCATATCAAAATGAATCCTGCCAAATTCATTAAGGAAATTGAGAAATCAATAACCTTCAGAGAAAAACTCACCTTGTAAAATCTGCTCCATGAAACTGGGGGCTGTACGTGTGCATGCATGAGTGTGTTTTGCAGGCTAAAATTACTTTTCTTCACACAATTATTTGCTCTCACATCTATGCTACAATTTTCCATCTGTGCTTTGCCCTGTGTTTGGAATTCTCTCTCTGCCCCATTGCCAGCCATTGGTTATGATGCCACTAAAACCCCACCTGTGCAATCTTCCCTGGTTCCAGTGGGGTGTGTTCTTTCCCTTGTTTATAATCCCATCATCTCTCTCTCAGGAAGTTACCACTCTCCACTTTGCATCATAGCTATTTTCTGACTTGCTGGTCTTGTCTGATCCCTGCTCTAAATCACAAGCCTCCTGAGAACAAAGAGTATTTGTTTCTATTCCTTTTTTATATTTCCAGTACCAAATATAGCAACTTATATGTACATGATGGATATTCAATAAGTATTTTTCAGCTGGGTGCCGTGACTCACACTTGTAATCCTAGCACTTTGGGAGGCCAAGGCAGGAGGATCACTTGAGGCTGGGAGTTTGAGACCAGCCTAAGCAACATAGTGAGACCCCACCTCTACAAAAACCTTTTAAAAATTAGCCAGGCATGGTGGCACTTGTCCCAGCTACTCGGGAGGCTGAGGCAGGAGGATCGCTTGGGCCCAGGAGTTTGAGGTTGTTGTGAGCTAGGCTCGTGCCACTGTACTCTTGCCCAGGTGACAGAGTAAGTCCCTATCTCTAAATTAATTTAATTTAATTTAATTTAAAAAATAAGTATATTCTGAATGTTAGAATTTTAAACCCAAAATCACCTGGGGACGCTGACTCTACACACACTACTCATCACTGTAACCCACTCTTTGATCCACAGCTTAATTGTTGGATGATCTATGATGTCTTCTCAGGGAAGGCAGGCAATTTTTAAGACAGTTAAATGACGATGTACAAAGAAAGTAAAAATAGAAAACTATACCCCTGGTTCCAAATAGTGCCTGGTTGTATCACAAAAATTAAGACTGTCCAATGAACCAATATCTTAGCTTACTGATTAGAAGAGATCGAAATCTCTAAGTCTTCTTTATTGCAAAAAAAAACCTTTTTATAAAAAAAAATCTCTATTAACTTGTAAAACACCATGTCAGCATTCTCTCTTACACAAGCCAGCAAGGAGAAAATGGCCAGTTGCCTCCCTTTCTAATATCAATACCATTAGCAAATGGTATTGACATGGGGGATCTGGGTGGGAAGGCAATATCGACTATCTACAATGTTCCCACATTGGTGCCGTAGAGAATTGGAAGCTAAAACACAGGGACAAATCAGCATTATTAGATAGAGAATGGTCAAAGCCAAAAGTAGAAAAGATCAATGTCTATAAAATATTAAAGTATACCAAATTTGTTTACTAAGGTCTGGAATCTAATAAAGAAGGAGATATATGCTTGAAGTTCAAGTGGAAATGAATTTAGGGTAAATAAAGATATGCTCGAGTTTTTTCTAAGTGGGATGAACTTTGGATTTTTTTGTTGTTGCTGTTAACTAAAAGACAAGAACAGACCCAAATGAAAATAGAAATGAATCCATAGATAATGTCTCCATAAAGTTTATTAATAACAGATTTTTGTAGGAGTGGTCCCCAACGTGTTGGGTTCTGACGCCTGGTGGCCACTGCAATTATTATTACAAAGAGAACTTAACTACATACCCACATCCCGCCATGTCTAGGGGTTGCACAATTGTGCCTAACATGCACATACCACCGTTCGACATGAATATGTACTCCACTGATGAGTGACAGGATGTCAGGCAGGTTGGGGGGCCAGGCAGGCTAATCCAGCAGGGACACACTCCGTGGGAGAAGCTGCCCAAGAGAAGGAGAGGACTCCCCTCCTCAGGGAGGGCCTTGATCCATGGAGGGATCCCGGCAAGAGCACCAGCTTTGAAAGGCCCTGAGTAAAAGGAAGAGAGAGGGGTAGGGCTGGCCAGATGATGTAAGGTTGCCTGGGGGGGCAGTGGAACCTCTCAGAGCTTCAGGAAAATTACATCACAAAATTCTGTATATGGTTAAATTTTGTGTGGGAAATGGTTAAGGGGTTGAAGCTTCTGGTTGTGACACACCGCTCATCCCAGATAGCAAAAAAGCAGTAACAAAGCAAAACATGAGGAGTTTGAGTGGGAAACTCAAAGAAACACAAAGAGCACTTTGCCTGTTACAGGCCCTGGAAATGGAGTTCAAGCCAACTTTCATCTGATCTTCAGGGGCATGGGCACCTCGAGTAATCCCTTAGTTTCTTAAATAAGTTCTCTTAAAAATATTCCTGAATCCCTGAAAGATTTTTTTCCATTTATTTCCTCAGTTGATAGAATAAAATAATTTTTACAACTATTACACTAAAAAAAAAAAAACTTTCATAATAGAAGAGTTAAGAACCACTATTTTCAGAGTATTAGCCAATTATGGTTGATGTCAAGAGGAACGAGTTGTTCACCTCATCGCCGAGGGAAAGCCGACCAGAGTCCACTGCAGGACATTGTCTGTTTGAGAGCATTTACAGACACTACATCCCTGTCCCATGGGCTGTTGGATAAATAAGAACACTGGCTGCAGGAAGGCCCAGAATGGGTGTAAAATGAGATTTCATCAAAACTTCTGCTTTCCTTTCCTTGCTCTACCCAATTTAATCCTCACAACAACCTTATATGGTAGTTAATATTATTATTTCAATAATAAAGATGAAGAAACTGAGGCACAGAAATGACCAACGTCACACAGCTAGTAAATGCAAATGTTACATGTTACGTTCAAAAATGAACTTTTCTCTCAACCTTTTCTTGTCCTTATAGTAACTTTTTAATAGTAACTTTTTTTTAATTTATACACTTTACTAGTCTAAATTTAACACAAGTACTGTTTAGTCTCAAATATTTAAGAATCTACAATTCCCTTTATAGCAATTAGGGGTATAATTTACATTTGTATCTCTTATTTTCAAACTTAGTAATTGCAAGTCTAATTTAAATCTAGACTGTCAATTACTATGTCTTCAGGGAACACCTAAACTTACTAAGACGTAGATTTGACATTAATTCTTTTAGAGTTACTCTCCTTTCTGATAAAAATCTTACTTAAGTAAAGGTTATTATTTTTTACATTTACTATCTAGACAAAGACAAGCAAAAAATGTCTGAGTGAGGGAAATGAGTAGTGAGGAAACAGAAAGGACAATTTAAATCAGGTGGTGATGATTATTAACAAAATTACAAACAGCAGCTAATAAAATGCCTGGTGAAAAAAAGGAAATCAAACTTTAGGACAACAAGAATGATGTCTAGAACAAATGACAATATCCTACCTTCTGGTCCAGAGCTGAAGGTTAGAATTAGGAGAAGGTCTCAAAGCTAGGCTTCCCTGACAGCAAGAATCACATCCTTATGTCTCCAGCATAAGGTATAATGCAAACCTACATAATAAGTGCTCATTAAATTTTTTAAGCTGAGAAAGAATAGATATTTGTAGAAAAGCAATTTAGCAGAAGGAAATAAAAGGAAAAAGAAAGGCATGTGATGTCCAGGCATGTGATGCAGCTTGGTTACAGGTTTATTAGCTACAGAAGCTGAGATTCCAAGACCTTCTCTTTGGATTATCAATTGACAAGTTCCCTAAGCAATACACTTCCTTAGTTCAAGAAATACTTACATTCTTCCCTAAGTCAAGAGAATACATCAAAAATTGGATATTGGCCGGGCGCGGTGGCTCAAGCCTGTAATCCTAGCTCTCTGGGAGGCCGAGGTGGGCGGATCATTTGAGCTCTGGAGTTCGAGACCAGCCTGAGCAAGAGTGAGACCCCATCTCTACTATAAATAGAAAGAAATTAATTGGCCAACTAATATATATAGAAAAAAATTAGCCGGGCATGGTGGCACATGCCTGTAGTCCCAGCTACTTGGGAGGCTGAGGCAGCAGGATTGCTTGAGCCCAGGAGTTTGAGGTTGCTGTGAGCTAGGCTGATGCCACGGCACTCACTGTAGCCTGGGCAATAAAGTGAGACTCTGTCTCAAAAAAAAAAAATTGGATATTAAGAACCTCCACTACATTTTTTTTTCCTAAAAAGCTAGTAACTTTTCCAGGTTAATTAGGGAAAAATGAATTCACATTCATTTCAAAGTCTTCTTTTCTGATATTTCTTTCTATCACCTTTATACATTTGGACTTGCCTTTTAGCTTGAAAAATCTTTTTTTGAAACATATACAGTAGGATTTATGTTAATTTCAGTTCTGATTAGAAATGCAAAGTCAGGGCCAGGCTGGGTGGCTCACGCCTGCAATCCTAGCACTCTGGGAGGCCGAGGCGAGAGGATTTCTTGAGCTCAGGAGACCAGCCTGAGCAAGAGTGAGACTCTGTCTTTACTATAAATAGAAAGAAGTTAGCCAAACAACCAAAAAAAAAATAGAAAAAATTAGCGGGGCACGGTGATGCGTGCCTGTAGTCCCAGCTACCTGGGAGGCTGAGGCAGGAGGATCGCTTGAGCCCAGGACTTTGAGGTTACTGTGGGCTAGGCTGATGCCACAGCACTCTAGCCCGAGCTACAGAGTGAGAATCTGCCTCAAAACAAAAGAAATGCAAAGTCAGCTTCACTTTATGTATAGCATTGTGGAATTCCAATGCAATCAGAGGTCAGACACTCCTTCGAAGCCATGAGAATTCTCCCATATGTATAGCAATACAAAACCTTTTCACTTCATACAGTCAGTACATTTTCTAGAAAGAAGCCCCAAAATTTCACAATCGATAGCTGTATTAATAGAACATCAATTACATAAAGCCTTTTTCTCAAAACTTTTAGAGCAAGAGCATAACTGCTGGCCCAGGTCACAGGGTCAAGACCTTTACAACTGGAAAAAGTGCCTTGGGATCCTTCAAATTCCAATACTCTATTTGAAAGAATCAGCACAGCCAATTATGTGGATGCAGAGTCAACTCACTAGGAAGCACATATAGAAAGGGCGACTTCATTAGGATTGAGGTGTGGTCAGAGAAGAATGAAAACTGTTAATTAACCCTGGTGTTAGATGTCAGCCAATAATTTTTCTAGCCACTCTTACTGATGAAATTATAAAATCATAGAAATTTAGGATTGGAAAAGACATTAACATATCTAGATTCTAGGGCAAAACACTACATCAGATGCATGACTTCATATTTTGTTAATTCATTTCTTATGTTTAATAAAAAGTATTTGGAGGACAGTGAAGAAAGTCTGAATTGAGCACTTTTAAACTTGCTGGCAATTTTACTTCCAACCTGAGTTAAAAAATAACTTGTTAAAAACCAAGGAACTACAGTATAAAACATTTAGGAAGACAGTTACTTGGGAAATTCTGATGGTTTTTTTAAATGTTAAAGCATCTGTTTTAAAACTGATTTTAGGCAACTTAATGGAGAAAAAGACAAGATTAACAATCAAAAAGAAAAAAGTTGAAAAATACGGACACTACTTCTCTGTCAAAAGCTGAAACTATGGTCACAAATATGTGTCTCTGCTAGTTCTAGTGGAATCTGTCTCACTGGCATAGGTCAGTCACTTGATTTTTATTCTGACATTTCTCTATGGCTTTGTAGCTAGATTTCATAAGATAATATCTTTCCCCCTGAAGTCCAAGACTTCGTTTAAATGATGAGTTCACAGATGCTAAACATTTCCCAAACTTGTTACCACTAGTCGGTCACTTGGTTCAATTATCTAAGCCCTTTCACCTAACACAGGACATAAATGACCATGAGAGACTTTCTGGAGAATAGTGCTCTGCAGTCCATCTAGAAGAGCCAGCTTTAAAAATTATGTCCTCCTTAAGCGCTAAAAATTTACCACTTACGTCTCTAAGATAAAGCAAAGCCTGAAACAAAATACAACTGTCATCCATGCAACCTTGATTTTCTGGGATACTCCAAATTCCATGTATTATTCCATGTGGATGAAGAGTCAATTCACTAGGAAGCACATATAGAAAGGGCGACTTCATTAGTTATAGTATAAAGTGTCTATACTATAGACACTATAGTATACTATACTATATATAGTATAATATAGTATAAAGTGTCTAATAATAGAAGTTTGGTTAAATAAATTGTAATATATAAACAATGGGCAACCATACAGCTATTTAAAAGATGTTGTGGAAGAATATCAAATGGAAAACGTCTGTAATATGTGGTTAGATTAGAAGACATGATACGAAACACAATTAGAATACAATCCTGATTTCGTAGAAACTAAAGAGAGAGAGAGAGGGAGACAACAGATATATACCAAAATAATAATTGTAGTTATATTTGTGTGGTAAAATAACAAAAATTTTATTTTTACTTTGAACTTTTCCATATTTGCTAACTTTTCTATAAAAAGTATTATTTTATTAAATAGATTAAAGATAATTGTAAAAAACCAATACAGTCACTATCATCTATTTGGCAAAAGGTATCCTGGAAAAGTGTAATAAAAGTTGCAATTTTTTTTTTTTTTTTTTTTTTTTTTTGAGACAGAGTTTCACTTTATTGCCCAGGCTAGAGTGAGTGCCGTGGCGTCAGCCTAGCTCACAGCAACCTCAAACTCCTGGGCTCAAGCAATCCTGCTGCCTCAGCCTCCCAAGTAGCTGGGACTACAGGCATGCACCACCATGCCCAGCTAATTTTTTCTATATATATATTTTAGTTGGCCAATTAATTTCTTTCTGTTTATAGTAGAGATGGGGTCTCGCT
>VSMD01010915.1:0-11039 GCA_008750895.1 Mirza zaza
ACCAAGGAGAAGGATGGGCGTTTTACTTAGGTGTGACAGGAAAGTGGTGGGGGTGGACAGGGTGGCTGTCCTGTGTGCAGGGGTAGGATGCACAGGGGAGAGGACGCCTGAGAACACCCCCACCACCCCAGGGGCTTTAGACTGGAGGCCATAGAGAAGATGATGGAAGCCAACACATGGACCCACCCATGAGGCTCAAGCCAAGGGTCCACCATGGACCATCTGCAGCCAGGAGCCCTGAACTTGCCATCCAAAAATTGCTAGAGGAGGCCACATGCCCTCCAGTCCCAAATACAGCACTCGTTGTACCTTTGACTGTAAGATTCTTCCCCTGACTTGTGACATGGCCGGTTCCTTGTCTCCCTTCAGGTATGAGCTCAAACTAATATCCCGGTCAGCTACAACCCCATTACCTTGATTTATAGATCTCTAACTTTGTTACAACCTGAAATTCTCTTGTATGTATTCATCTCTCCCAGCAGAAGAATAAATTCGATGATGGATTTTGTCTTCCTTGTTCACTGCTATGGCAGAGTGCTCAATTATTAACAATACCATTGAATGATTCGATACATGAATGGAGGTGAAATCCGGAGGTCACACCCTCTCCTAGGCAGAAGCCACATCTGTTCACTCTCCTTTCTCACGTATATAGACAGGCAAATAACTTTGTAGCCATCTGGATTTACATATTCCCTGTGACGTTGTCAACATCTGTGGTCTTGTGCTGGAGATGTGGTAACATTTAAACAGAAATGGTAAACTGTCTATATCTTCACTTGAGGCTTTACTGCCTGTGATCTTGGGGCATTTTCTGAGAAGCTGGGCGATGCCACATAAATGTAGGAAAGAGACACATGGCAGCCAGTGTACAGACATAGGCTTTGACATCAGACAGGCCTACGGTTAAATCCCAGTTTCACAACTCACTCTAGATGTGTGCAGTTAAACAAGACCCTTAACATCTCTGAGCCCTGGTATCCTCTCTTAGAAAAGGATAAAAATATATTAACCTGGAAAGATTTCTACAATACATGCAGGTAAGTGTGTACAACAGATTTTTTAAAGTAAGGTTTTTGCTAGGTACCAACATGCAAGTTACTTTGACCTTCCAGAGTGAGATCCTGTGTCAACACGAGCAGATTTTCAAAGGGAGCTTTTAAGAACCATCTCCACAACGATTGGGCTCTTCGGTCAAGTCAAGGATACAAAAAGAGGTCTGAGTGGGAGGGAGGAGAGTATCGGTGACATTATCTCCTTGGGGAGAGCCTTGGCGGAGTTGCCAGCCCCAGTGCACCCTCTCTGTGGTGGGGCGCAGTCCCTCCTGCTGGCATTCAGCTTGGACAGAGTGGGCTGCCACCCGGGGCCAACAGGGAGTTTGCTGTGTGTCCCTTTCAGTTGAGGAGCAAGTGGCCTGTGACCTGGTGCTAGCTGTGGGGTGGGGGAGGGTAAGCACAGAGGGTGAGAGAATGGCTGAGAATTGGTTCTGGAACTGGGAGCATTTCTGTGCTGCTAACTTTGCCTTTGTCAGGTCTAACGCCCCCCCCCCCCCCCCCCCCCCGACCCCTCTGTCCTCCCTGTGCTGCACCAGTGGAAGGTCCAGTTAGCCAAGGAAGAAAGGAGGAAATGGGCAAAGTGAAGCCATGCAGGAGCCCAACCAGACCCCTCCTCTCCCAGAGCCGCTTCCAGTCTGCGGCAGCCCTGGTCTGGGGGAAGCAAAGCTCTGCTGCCAAGCCAAGTTCAAGTTTCAAATTTCTTGACCTGAGTATTCTAGTTAACGAATCAAGACCAAATAGCAGGACTGGAAGAAGAGGTAAAGTTGAAAACAACAACAACAACAACACAACAACTGTTGTATTGTGGCATTTCTCAAGGAAGATGTACTTACTACTTTTATAATTAAATAGAATTTAATTTAAGGAGTTAAATCATCTACGAAATGACAGTACTAGTCTAGTACATATGCTATACTAAAATGTATGCTCACTTCCCCTCCAAAAACTTTTTTGACAGAAATTGAAATAGTAATGAAACATATATATACATATATACACACACACATACACACATTTTGCATTGTCTGGAATTGCCACAAATTCCAAAGGGAGTCACTTATTCATCAAGAAATAAGATTGCTTCCAGAAGGTAAGTGTTCTCCTTCTTCAGGTATTGAAGAGACAGAGGACAGAGAAAAGGTCATTTCATTTGGGATTTAATAGGTTGTTAGAAACCTTTGAAAGTGAAGTTTCTGAGGTGTTTCATGGAAAGAAGACAGACTGCAGGGAGTTGAAGGAGAATGCGAGGAAGAAGTGGAGGCAATAGCTGTTGGCATGCTAGAGGGGGCAGACAGCAAAACAGGATGATGGCTTTTGATCCATCAGCAAGATCAAATGAGGGGAAGGCTGTTGGGAAGATGGAGCAAGGCCTCCGAGTCTCTAAAGGCAAAGAGGAAGAAACCAGGGGCTGGTGGAGAAAGATTTATGATACCAAAGCAAGAAAAGAGGAAAAGGAAATGGAGAGATTTGCACAACAACAACAAAAAAAGGAGGGAATGTTTTATTTTCATAAGAGTTACTGTTTATTTTGCACCAGCTATATCTTAGACATTTTACTAAGCAATGACATAGGCACCTCACAGCACTCTGGTGGAGTGGGTGTCATTATGCCCATTTTAAAGGTGAGAAAACTGAAGCTTCCAGGGTCGAATTGTCAACTTCCCAAGTTTAACAGGCTCTAAAATGTCTGGTTTCTCCTCTATACTACCCTGATTTTTTTTCCTTTTGTGAAGAAAGATGACCAGTCAAAGAGATGTCAAACAAAAAATTTGCCAAGAATAAAATGGGAGAAAATTTAGTGACCTCCTAACCAAATAATTTATATTCTTACTAATAAAGAAGCTAAGGTAATTTGCTGAGAACATGGAAGAAATATGCACTTGAAAGCTAATGAGGAGGGGATGTTTGGAATAATCACTGTGGGAAATATTCTAGAGAAGCCACAAAAATGTGCATAAAAAGAACGTGATCTCTTATCTCTGCCAAAAAATAAACATGTTCCTAAAGCACATTGTTTGTGAGCTCCTTGGCGACCTCATTCACTTCAGTAATCATGACATTTTTAGTCACATGTCTTATCGAACTAACACTCAAAACTTCTTTTCTTCAGATGAAGAAACTTGGGTTCATTGATTATAAAAATTAAGTGACATATACTCTTCAGTGATAGAAATCAAATTAAATTAACCCAGGCTATGAAGTGCTTTTTTTTTTTAACCAAATCGTACTATTTTCTTGTCTAGAGAAACTGATTTATCCTTAAAGTTACATTGAAATTGTTTTTTCAAGGGGCAAGAAGACTTCATCAAAATATGACTGTATGTTTTGAGGGATTAAATGGTGGGAACAAAATGGGATTGTTATTAACCTTTATAGTCTATTCATTAGCCTCATCTTTCTGGCTGTGAGAGAAATGGGATGCTAGTAAAATGCATTCTTTGCATTTTTGCTGCCCTAACAGAAGATGCCTTTATTTAAATTATAGCTCATTTCATTGCCATGGTGTTATATATTAGAAATTGATTACCCCCATTTCTTCTGTAATAGCATCATTATATTTGAGGGAAGCTTTTGTTTTATTTTTTAAAGTAAAATAATGAGTGTGTGAAAGTGAAATCTTAATTTTTATTGAGTCTACAATTTCAAATAAAGCATTCTGACTATAATTATACCATTAAATTGAATTTCAAGACAATTATTATTTTCTTAGTAAAATGAGATTGCTTACAAGGTTTTTATTCAATAAAATATCAATTATTATCAGCCTTTTAAAAGCATTGTAATAAGTCTGACATCCACTTTTAAGCAGATAGAAAGACAATTGATCAAAGCTGTAAACTATTCCTAGTCCTATATCTTGTTGGTGATTTTAAAATGTCCCCTAACTGTGGAATAGTTGCTGTCTTTCACAAATTTTGAAAATATTTCAAACATTTATTTAGGTGATTCAGTACTTTTTGATAGCTGAGCTAGTAAAATTTTGACTTAAGCTTTTAAATAATAAACTTTAACAAATTTCTGAGATTTGAGGGAAGGAAAAAGACTGGAAATAGGAAAAGAAAGCACAAGTTAAACATAAAAGCACTTGTCTGAATATTAAAGACCTTGGCTTGTTTTTAATGTTCTCTTTTGAATTTATTGAGATATAAAATAAACCATAGTTGCTGTCCCTGCCCTTGAAGAATTTGTAATCAATGGATAAGTTCATACATAAATGCAAATACTAGAAATGAACACAAGGATGGCATATTATCACATATTTCTTACGTGGAGCACCCTACTGCATCCATAGCCCCTGGAGGTAGGATTAGTGATCACCGCTTTCCTCTGGTCAGTTCCATGAGGGGCTGGACAAGAAACACAGGGTGTAAATTAGGGCCAAGTCACCAAAGCAGAGTTTCTCCTTGTAAGATATTCCTCATTCATTTCCCCAAGCGACCTTTGTTATACGTAAAACTTCAATCTTTATAGCATTTAAGTTAGACAAAATATTGTATTTGTCAAAAAGCTTTTTCATAGAATCAAGTGTGTGCTTTTCTTTATTCAATTATTATTTGAGACAGAATTTATTATTATTTGTGCTTTTCTTTATTCAATTATGATTAAATGTGGGATTTCCATTAAAGAGAGATGCTCAAGATAGAACAATGGGTAGCTACAAGTCCTAATAGGAATTATAGACATCACGTAAAGGGCAAGGGCGAAACCACTACTATATAAGTTGGGGTTTTTCCATCCAAAGATTCCCTAAGGATTCTTAAAATTCCATATTTTTAATAAAGTTCACTCTCAAACAAGAGTCTGATGGGATTCTCATGAGATTGAAAGAGATAAAGATTGTACGAGTACTACTATCAGTCTACATAATCCTACTCTAGAAGCAGCAAAGCTGTAGTGTTCTAAATTAATTTTGGACATGGATAATGGTAACCAAATATTTGCCAAGCCTCATCATTCTATTCGGTCAAGCCCAGTTCTTACCTACTTGCCCCAGCGCGCCACAAAACCATGATTTTGAGAACAGAGAGCATAACTCATTCATTCCTTTTTTTTTTTTACAGTTTATAGTTTTATATAAAAAGATCAGAATAATCACAGCGGGATACTTAGGAGACAGGACATATTCCCATGAACATCCAGCAATATGGTTAGATTCACACAGGTTTTTATTTTTTTTTTCCTTTTTTTTTATTATCTCAAATTCTGTGGGTACAAATATTGTTAGGGTTACATATCTTGCCCCTGCCCCCAAGGAGGTTCATCATGAATAAAAGTGGATGAAAAAATAATGAACGAATGAATGAAGGAGTGAATGAATGGTGAAAGCTTTTCCAGGGGGAGGGAAAAACACAGAACAAAAATTCAGTCCTAAAAAGGTTTTTATCCCACTTATAATTTGCAATTTTAGGAGGAAAACAAAACTCTTTTCCCGGAAAGATTAGCAAACACAGAAAGACTCCTGCAGTGTAGTCTTTACCACTTAAGTTCTTGGATAAGCATCATGTTCCTCTGCAGTCCTTGCCTTGTGGAGAAAGAGGGCCTTTATCTGGGCAGTTACAGTATCGAGAAATGTAAACCATCATTCTAAGATTAAATAAATCTCATCAATACGAGCTTTCCTACTACCCTTTTTCTCCCCCATATTTAAATGGTAGCAGATCCATGGAGTATTACATATTTGGAATAGAAGAAAGGAAAAATTTATTAATGCCTTCCATAGAGCCTCCAAATGCTAAGCCCTTTCTTTTAGCATCAGGGACTCGATCATCCACAATGTGCAGAGACAGCTGTGATTCTCTGGCACGGCATCCACAGGATGAGGAATTTAGAAGTGTATTCCACTCACTTTTTCTAAGACTTAAGGAAATGTTAAGAGACTTAACCATGGATGATATTCTTGGATGCAAGAAGGAAATATCCTGAAATATCTTGAATATTTGACTCAGAAGCTCTTCATTTTTTCCTCACATCACTTCAAAGTTTATTTTGTAGAATAGAGATTCCTCCTCCTATGAAATTCTGAAAGTTTTGTGGTATGCTAATGAAAGAAATTGGGACCTTCAGAATTGTATTTAAGAGCCTGGAGACGTCTTCTGTACGTGTGCCTATTAGGCCCAGGAGGTGCCTACAAATATTAATATTCAAAAGCCCTCAGTGTATGCAACTTTGTTGGCTGGGAAACCAGGCTGTCAGTTCATTACTATGAGGTTTCACTAGCAGGGCAGTCTTGAGGCTGGCAAAGATCTCGCAGGCTTGTTCAAGGGAATAATGAAAACCAAGAGTTTTTAAAAGGTGGAAATTAAAGATATGCAATAGCACCAGAAATCAATTCAAGAAGAGAAATAACCAGGGAATGCCATTAGTCAGCTAAAAGGCATATACACTAGTAGAAATGCCCAAATATGGAAACTGCTAGATCTGTAACTGATCATAGATAGGGTAATGCTACACACTCTTTGCCCAGAAGACTCCTGGTTTGTCACTGTTGTACAGCAACTCAGCTGGTTTAGCACTTGTCCTAGAAGTTATTTTTTAATGGAGAATCATTATGAATAGTTGCAATTAGATAAGCCAGAGTGCTTTTGATGGACTTTCACTTTGTACTTCCAGCTTCTGCCAGGGTCTCATCTAAACTGTGTGAAACCCATGTGCAGTAAACAGAGTTCTCCCTTTAACAGGTGGGCAAATCTGAAGGACTGAAACCCACTCTTCTCTTCCCAGTCTTTTTCAGGTGGACCTTAATTAATTCCTTGCTTTCAAGAACAGCTTGTTGGTTCTCGGATGAAATGAAATGCTCTCCAGTCAACAGCTACGGTCAGCCAGCACCTGCCAATCTTAGCATTGACAGATGCATCCAACATTGCTGCCCCCTCAGCCTCCCAGAGTACTGGGAATACAGGTGTGAGCCACCACTCCCGGCCTGTGATGCCCTTTCTTAAACGCATGTGCAACAGTCTCTTTAGGGTATTTACCTGTGAGTGAAGATGCCAGGTCTTGGGAGTATACATATTTTCACCTTCACCAGATGCTGCTGAATTGCTCTACAAAGTTGTTGTGCTCCTTTTCATACTCCCAGAGTGCTTGTGAGTTCCCTATGATCCACATTCTTACCAGCACTGAGTGTTGTTGTAACTTCCAAATTGTCATCCTGATAGACTTAAAATAGTATCTGGGGCTGAGCTCAGTGATTCACAACTGTAATACTTACGGTGGCACTTGATGAGCTGTAATACTAGCTGTATTACAGTGCTGTAATACTAGCACTTTGGGAGACCAAAGTGGGAAGATAGCTTGATGTCAGGAGTTCGAGACCAGCCTGAGCAAGAATGAGACCCCCATCTCTACAAAAAATAGAAAAATTAGCCAGGTATGGTGGTGTACACCTATAGTCCCGGCTACTTGGGAGGCTGAGGCAGGAGGATGACCTCAGCCCAGGACTTTGAGGTTGTAGTGAGCTGTGATGACACCACTGCACTCTAACCCGGGTGACAGAGCAAGACACTGTCTCAACAGCAATAACAACAAAAAATTATCTGGCTATTATTTTAATTTGTATTTACCTGATTTTGTCAGAACTTTTTAATTTCAAAAATGCGGCTTTCATTCATGTAGATTCTTAAAAATACGTATCTTGGTTTGAACTCCAGACGTGCTATAACCAGCTTAATGACCTTGGCCGTGGTACTCAGTTTCCTCAGTTATAAAATTAAAAAAAAAATTCTGCTAACTTTATAGGAGTGAATTAAAAGACCGATGAGTTAATATAGGTGAAGTACTTACAACTCTGCTTGACACAAGTTCTACATAAGTTTTAGATATTATTGTTTATATCAGTACCTACACATTCTACAAGATCTAAAGTTAAAATATGTACAGCCTTCCATTCTAATAGGATTCTCACTGTTAATTACAGCATTTAGAACTGATGATAAAGAATATTGCTTTTCCTTCTGCTTTTAGTAACAAAAAGAAAAATAACTCAAAAAGGTTCAAATGAAAAGGAAAAGTGATTGTTAAAAAATATCGTACATATTAAGCACACAGTTCAACTGGGTATGCTTTTTATTCTATTGCAACAGTTTTTAATAAGCAACCATTGGTGTTCATGTGAAAACTTCATCCAGGGAGAACTTGAGAAACAGAACTAACCTATATATAGATGATAATAACTTCCATTTATTAAGAGTTGGCTTTGTGCCAGGGACTGTTCTAAGCACTTCGTGAACCTAAATTCATTCTCACAACACCAAAAGGTCTTTTACAGGTTGGGCCAGAATCCAGATGGAATTTGGTCTCCCTGGCTACACTCCCCTCGACAATCCACAGGGCAAACTGAATGCGAAGGGAAGAGCTGGAAGAGCTGGAGGCAGATTCTGCCTCCAAAGGAGGTGGGGAGAGGGGAATTAGTGGTGCAGCAGGAGATCAAGTTCCAAAAGAACAGGAGAAAGCCTCCAACCTAGACTATAACCACTGAGATTTTATGCTCTGCCAAAGAGCAGGATCCCATCTAGGGTACAAGGAGACACAGAAGAAACATGAAAGTGCGGCAGCCACCAATCAGCTTGGCTGTCTAAATCCCTTGATGGCTGCAACAGACTTCACTGCAGAAAGAACGACCCGGCACCTGGGCTGAATGTGTTCACCAACCATCTGTATTCACTGAGAATCATTTTAGCCTGGATCTGCTCATTGTCATGGTCGAAACAACCACCCAGGACACATCATTTCTCTTTGATACAACACCCCCTGGGTCCAGGTGGCCTTTCCTCAATATCCCAGGAGACATTCTATACCCCAGACAGCCTATGCAGCAGGAAGAGCTCTGGGTGGAGATTGCTTGGAGCCAACAGTGGGCCATCTTTCCTTTTCTGTTAATTAAAAAAAATATGTATATACAAACACACACACATACACACACACACATATATATATATATTTCCCCAAATTCAGATAGATGTGGTTTCCATGTAATCAATCCAGAAAAGCAATTGGTAATCTCATGAAAACCACTGATTAATTCATAAATGTTAACACTGCATGGTGACAGCTGGGTGGTGATGAGTATGTTTTTCTGGTTATCTGGGTGACTTTTGCTATTTTGGAGATTAACCTTATAATTTTAACAACATGTACTGTGAACTTAATATAGTGCATGAATGTATTTAATGAAATAGAATGTGTTTGTGTTGTTGAATATGTCTTCTAAAGTCTGTGCTGAATAACAAACACCATATATTACTGTCACCATTGTGATCAATGAACTCGTTAAGGGTTGTATTTGAGAAGATAAAATACAGCATATGAATAAACAAAGTACATGGGTGTTTTACTAGTCAGCTATGACTAGTCACAAATCAACAAAGTACTATAAATTAGTCATAAATAAAAGTACATTGGTGTTTTACTAGTCAGCTATGACTAGTTACAAATAAAGTACTATAAACTAGTCATAAAATAAAGTACATTGGTGTTTTACTAGTCGGCTATGACTAGTCATTGATGTTTTAAAGTCAGCTATGACATACATTTTGCCAGAAAAATACGTAAAAGGGTCAAATGACATGAACATATGGTTCAAAAAATTGAAAATGAGACATATAAGCATATTTATAAAAAAATCAAAGTAAATGCAAATTAAAACACATTTCCCTTTTAAATCTCTTCAATTATGAAAAAAATGGTTTAAATTATAATATCTCATGCTGGCAAGGGAATAAAGAAATGGGTATTCTCACACATTACTGGTTGCATTTTTAAATGCTCCAACACTGTAAGGAAGCAATTTGGCATTATATCACAAGCCATAAAAATACTCATACTTTCTATGCCAGAACCCCATTTATGTAAATATGTCTTAAGAAAATAATTCAAAACAGGGAAAAAATATAAATTCAACTGAGCATTGTTTATCATAGCCCCCAAATAGAAATAAATTAAATACCCAATGATAAAAAAATCAAGTTTTACTGCACTCATTAGAATATTATACATCCCAACAGAATTAATAATTATATACACTTATGCAAGCAATATGAAAAATGCTGATGGCATAAATGGTAAATGAACAACCTTTTATATTTTTGGAGCAATTGGCAGAAATACATTAAGACAAACAATATACATTTTTAAAAATATTTGTACAATTATACAAAAATAAGTATATGTGTGGGAAAAGATTATAGAAATTTACCAAATGGACCTAAATAATTATTTTAACCTGATGGAATGTGTTTTTTTATCTTTCTGCACAATTTTCAATGTAATTATACCACTTTTTAAATTTTAAATAGAATATGTAGAATTTTTAAATTAATTGTATATGTTTAAATAAACATCTAATACCATACACTGAGAAATTTAAAAGTACTTTTGTAAATAATAACTTGGTCAAGGCCCCCGCCCAGAAGATGGCAGATGAGGGTCGGCAGGAGGAGTACCTGAGACCACGGGAGACTCCACGGGAGGAGGTCGCGGAGGAGAACTGGAGGCTGGGACCCCCGGAGCAGCCCGGACACCAGCGGGAAGGGTAGGTGGATCTGCCGTTTCCCCTCCCCTGCATCCCGGACTGCTGGTGGGCTCCCCAGCAAGCGGAGGGACCTGCGGACATCAGCCCAGCGACAACCGCCGCCAGTGAGCGGTAAGCCAGTAGCGGACGCGGCACCAGGCTCCCAACTCCCTCGGGCACCTCCGTGTGCACAGACCCGAGCCGCGCGGCAGACGCCATATTGCCTCCTCCTCCCCTCCCCCAACCCTACCCGCGCCTGCCCAGAGAGACAGAGAGACAATATAGCCACCAGCCGGAGGCACCTCCAGGGAACGGGACCTTCCCTTTTGGGGCCCTACAGCTGACTAAGGGGAACTCAGACTGTGAGCTCTCTGCCCGCCAGCCCTCCCAGGTGCTGCTGGCACGGTGATCCCAGGAGAACGGGGCAGAGCCTGAGGTTGAGAGACATAGACCCAGCTTGGGCTCCCTGTGGGTGAATT